>JBBPBX010030369.1:0-13213 GCA_038048925.1 Garcialebias charrua
ATAATTCATATTATTCAGTGTGTTTTTTTTGTTTATGATGGCCTTGTTCTTTTTCTAAATTCACACAAACTCTTGAAAAAGAATACATGTCATTTGTTTATACCCACTTGCTTACCACCATAAAGGTGCAAGATTGCTTTATGAAGAGAATCATATTCCTGATGTTACGATCTTTTTTCAAAATTAGCAGGAACTAAAACTTCAATAACGTATTTAAAAACTGTATCATTCTGTACTTCATTGTCTAACAGCCATTTTCTTGTTTGTTCTATCTAGGTCATAGAAAGCGCAAAGCGACAACTGTAGCTGAAAGCTTTATTACAGCTCAGACTGAACAGGAGGAGAAGAACCGGGCACAGCGAGAGGAACACTTCCGGTTAACCATCGAGGAAGCCCAAAAAGCACGTGAGGCCGCTGCTGCGGAGAGTCAACGTCAAGCTGACGCAGCGAGGGAGCAGGAGCAAGCCATTCTGAGGGAGGAAATGGCTTTAAGAAGAGAGGAAGCAGCACAACGAAGGCAGGAGGCTGACCAGAGGGCTGCTTTCAATCAAGCGCTCCTTGGGGTGCTGGAAACGGTTGCCCGTTCCATGGCAAACCGATAAGTTACGAGAGATGTATATTTCTAAACCTTAAAAAAGTTTTTTCTTGTTTTGTATGCCTTAATTTCTAATAAAAACACAATTGTAAGTTGTGCTTCCATCTTATCTTCAAAAGTGAAGCGCTTACAGCATTTTTGTTGTAAGTCAATAGTGTAGGATAAGCAAAGTAACTTTGTTTTTTTTTAACCTATAACGACACTGGTGAAGATTCTATGTTATCCTTTACATGTCAAATCCAAACCAAAATGGATTAAAAAAAAGACTTTCATTTGAAGTGAAGACATTTCGCTAATCATCTGAGGAGCAATGTCAATTTAATGAAAAATGGAGTGTGTGAATAAAGTTATAAAGCTGTGGCGTTCTGTAAGCTTGCAAAATGGAGATTGTTCGGCATGTGTCAATCTCCATAACCCAAGCTCACGGCAAAGCACAGCTTTATAACTTGAATCACACACACACACACTATTTTTCATTAAATTGACAAAGGTCCTCAGATGATTAGTGACAGTTACAAATAAGGAGTAGCTTTTCTATTGTTTTGTTTTTTCTGTAATGAGTACTGGAAATTGTAGCCATAATACATTATTTCCATGTTTTGTAAATCAATCTACATAGCAGTACAGTTATAAAGGTGTAGGATTTGTGTAATCTGTTTATAATCATCCTCATTCAGGAGTTTCTCCATCATAGCATCTCAAACACCTGTGGCCTGATGTCCATCCTGTGGATCCAGCAGCTTCTGCAGCATGTTTACCCAAGGTCAAAAAATATCTCCGTGAGTTTGACTGGTAAAATGGAGCACAGCAGGATTTAAATTTAAAACACTATAGCCATGTTTTTCAAATCATGTAGTTTTTTAATGGATAGAGGATCAAATCGAAGTTAAAAAAGCCTAGCTTCCTCTTGCTAAACATCACTTCAATTGTTGAGATAATGTGCGATAGCTTAATTTAATAAGCTGCAAGGTTAAGCATAAACACTAAAAGGTTTTTCCAGAGTCCAATGTAATGTAGTTTATTAATAAGTAATGAACTATGCTATGCTATGGAAACTTCATTTAAACGTTCAAAAACTCTACTTTGCTCCAGACTGTTCAGTGTTTTGTGTGGATAAACGCAGCCTTTCCATGGTTCGGATTGCTGTTAAACGTCTGAACAGAAGTTCTCTTCGACGCCTGAAAATAACGTGTCTTCTGTGATTGAAAATCGCTTCCCTCCCAACTCTGCTCAGTTCTTCTACTCTTTGAAAAAGCAACAGGCAAAGCAGAACGTTGAAAAAAGCAACGATGTCATCCATTTTGTTGTGTGTTGTTTTCCCCAGCTCTTCTTCTTCTATTGTTAGTGGTGGTTCGTAAAGAGCTTAATGTATCACTAGCGCCACCAGCTGGTTAGAAGCGTTGATATTAATGATCCACCCACTGCAGGAGAACTACCCGCCCACTGCAGGAGAACTTCACGCCCACCAAAGGGGTCCTAATGCGCGCATGGATACAGAAATAAACCGGTCCCATAGGAACTGGCCCAAACTAGCCACAATGGGACCTTACAGGAACCAGACCTGTGGATAAGAGGCACAAGTGACCTCTGGTCAGAATGGCTACAAATGTATTTTTCTGGATTTTTTCAACTTTATCTCGAGCTTGTGCAGCAACATCTTTGGCAGATCTTTTTGGCCACTTATCATCAGGAAGTTGGAGGAACTTTGGACCTAACTGCCACTCGGAGTCCTCAGTCAGGGCTCCAGGACTGGCCCCTCTGGTAATGATGTCTGCGATGTTCACCTGCCCAGGAATCCACCACCAGTCATTGACATCAGTACTGCTCTGGATTTCCCCAACACGATTTGCAAAGAATGTTTGGTAACCGTAGCTTTCTCGCTGGATTGCTCCCAGTACAGTTTGACTGTCAACAAAATGATACCATTTCTTGATTTTCACACGGCAGTGTCTCTGGAAGTAGTTTTTTAGACGGGCAGCAAACACAGCTCCACATATTTCTGCTTTCACAGGATCACCTTTCTGATCGAGAGGGGTCAGCTTTGCTTTAGCCTCGACCAGCCTCACGACGATGCCGCTTTTGCAGTTCCAACGAAGATACATCACTGCGCCATATGCATTCTCACTTCCATCAGAGAACGTAATGGCAGTGGGCTCTGTGCAGGGATCTGGTGGAGTTAGAGATCTGGCAAACTGAATTTGGCTCAAGTTAGCATACTCTTCTAGAAGCTTTATAGAATCTTCTCGAAGCCCTTCAGACAAAGCAGTATCCCAAGTATCTTCTAAACAGAACTTTATTTTAGCTTCTTGAAAAGCTCTCCTTACCAAGATGGCACCTTTTTGCTTGGCAGGAGTCACAAGGCCTAGTGGGTCATACAGGCTGGAGACTTGGCTCAGAAGTTCTCTTCTGGTGAGTGGATCAGGGGTTTGGTTTCTGACTTCTTCTCTGAGCAGGTCTTGACCAAGACGCATTTTCTTCTTTTTCTTTGAGAAGTTCACTGCAACCATGACATTGAGCTTGTCATTGTCAATGGTGTAACCAAGGCCTAGAGCTTTGTTGTCATTTTCTGCCAGTTGGTTAGGCAGGATCATGGTGATTGGCTCTGTCCTGACTATTTTTGTTGTCTCACCTTTGGGACCTTTCCTCCCACTTTGACTGGAGTAGACCCAAGGCTTCATGTAGAATTGTCCGGCTTTCAGAATGTGCTCGACGTTGGTCGTGAGGCGTTTCAGATGCTCAAAGTCATTGTGTGAAGTCAGGATGTCATCGACATAAGTATCCTCCTCTAGCACACGTCTTTCTTCTTTAAAGCGCTTGAATGCAGGTAAATTTGCGGTTTCTCGCATGGCAACTTGGGCTATGCAACCAGCAGGTTTATCTCCAATGTTGACTCTGGTTATAGCATAATCTTCTATTTCTGCGTCTTCAGTGTCACGCCACAAAAACCTGTGCAAGTGGACCTCTCGATCTTCCAACCAGACAGAATTGTACATCTTACGAATGTCACCAAGCGCAGCATAGACACCAGTTCTGAACCTCAGCAGGACAGCTCTAATCGGGTTCAGGACGTCAGGACCTTTGATGAGGATCTCATTCAAACTGAGACCTTTGTACGTTTGGCTACTATTCCACACCAATCTCACTGGAGTAGAGACAGAGTGTGGATTTGGTGCGATGAGGTGGCTGATGTACCACACTGGTCCAGTCCAGCTCTGCAGGATGTCTTTGGACAACTTCATAGCAGCTCTGCGATGCACCATCTCATGGACTTGTGAAGCGTAGGTCTTCTTCCACTCAGGTTCTTTTGACAATTGTTTTTCAGTTCTGAGGAATGTTGCTTCAACTGCTTTTTTGTTGTTTGGTAAAGTTGCTGGATCTACAGCCCATGGATACTTGGTATGCCAGTGTGGTTCGGCACAATGTTTATCTCCAGTCACATACGTCAGTCCATTTCTTATGATCTCCAACTCCTTTTCTTCTACGAGAGTAATTTCTTTCCCTCCTGGCTGGCAGCTTCCACACCGACATCCACCACATCTCGGCTCACACGCAGCCCCAATACTTTCCCATTTCCACCACTTGAGAAAGTCTTTGCTACTGGTGGTTGTATTGGACTGGGTCTTGAGATGTTCTGGATAGTGGCAGTAAGTTAGATCTTTGGTGAGTTCTTGATACTCAACTGCTGCAGCTCTCATGGATCGGGCGAAGTGAGCCTTGGATGTGTGAGCTACTAGTGTGGCTTCTTCAAAGAGATCTGGGTGCGTTCCCCCGATGGTTTTGCCGAGTGGACCGTCCCAGAGCACCAGGTCACCAATGGAGCGGACTTTCTGGGGCACCAGCTGGCCTTCTTTGTGACTGATTAGAAGCTGGATCTCTCTGGGTCTGATGAGTTCTTGGAGGGGAACATCAGAAAAGATCTTTTGTAACTTATAAGCTGGAACATGCTTGTGGACTTCTGCAATGTTGTCGAGTCCATAGCAGATTAGCTGATGAGCCTTTAGCGTCCCTCTTGAAGTGTTGACACGAATCTTGATGAAGTACCGTTTGGTTGCAACGGTCACCTTCATCCCGCCGACGCCATGAACGACGAGTGTGACGTCTTCACTACGAAGGTTTAACTTGCTTGCAGCTTTATGAGTTATGTAGTTTGTGTCAGAAGCCAGGTCGATGAGGGTCCCAATTCTTTGACCATCATTAGCTGTGACATTCAGAAGCATCAGGATCACAGGATATTCATGCAGACCAATCTTCTCCACAAGGCTTCTTTCAGCTGCAGTGGAGTTGCATGTTCTGGATGTTGCATTACAGAAGGCATCACGACACTGCTGTGCTAATTCAGGTGAAAGTTTGGAAATAAATTCATCTTGGGCTTCAGTCCACCTCCTTCCCTCGACTCTCGCTGGAACAGTCTTATTTATTTGTCTTTGGGACAGGATCTTATATATATATATATACTGTATATACACAGGTGGTCCCCGATTTACGAGCGCTCTTACTTACGAGGTCCCGGGTTTACGAGCTTATCATATTTAATAAAAATATGAAAAAAATATATACATATTTTTTTTGAGTGTGTGTTTAAATGTTCTTAATTTCATGTGTACAGCACTTTGTTGCAGCTGTGGTTGTTTTAAATGGCTTTATAAATAAAGTATATTGTTATTTTTATGTTTTATTTCAATTTTTAGCGTATTAGCGATCGCTCCCAAAGCGCCGCCTGACATAAAATGAGCGGAGCTAAGCGGGCGGGGTCACCAAGCCAACATGCCGCTACCATCTGCGGCCAGGAGCTGGCTTTGGAGGACCGTGCGTCTGATCAGAGGTTGCCTCATACGGATAAATTAGCTGGAAACACTCAGTGAACTTTGTGGATGTGTCTGGACTGGAGCAGCAGCCGCGATTGCTTCCAAAAGTGCCGCGCAACAACATTAGCTCATGGGCTAAGCTAAGGCTAGGCTAAATGCTAAGCAAACCCCACCAGAACCAAACCAAACCAACGGCCGGCGGCTGGGAGCTCGCCTCAATGTCTGGGAGCTCACCTAAGATGTCGGATGGACACCCAGCTAACGTGGAGAAGCAGCTCCGACAGCCTTTTTTGGATGTGCTACACGCTAACGAGCGCTAATGAGAGCAGGCCTAATCTGGTGAGGGATAACAACAGCTAACGCGGGCAGCTTGTTTGAATGAACGAACACCGCGGAGAAACGGCTTTCTGTAAGTTTATTAAATGTTTTTCTGGCTCCAAATGTATGAAGTTAGCGTACTATCAGTCCTTCCTTTAAACAGTTTGGACTGCGTGGTGCTGCAGAAAGCTGAGAAGCTCGGACGTAACGCGGCGGAGCTAAGAGACGAGAGAAGCTGCGCTAAAAGTAAGAAATTATTGTGGTGGACCACTAGGGGGCTCTACTCACACCCAGTGGACCGAAGGCATTACAGGATGTTTTATTGTGAAAGGTCCTGAGGACCGGATGTGGTATTGGATATATAAGGCGGTGTTGGGTGCTTCCCGCCAGTTTAGTAGGAGTTGATTAAAAGTGAAGATCTACATCCCGTCTCCTGTGTCGTCTCTTCACCGCCTCCTACACTGGTGACCCTCGTGAATTGAATATGTCGACACCTGACGCTTCAGCCAGCTCTCTTCAGCTGTCCGCGGTTGTGGAACCTCCACCGGCGGCCCCACTCGCTTTTGCGGTGGCCGTTAAAATCCCGGACTTCTGGCTGCACGCACCTCAGTCGTGGTTCGCCCACATCGAATCACAGTAAATGTTTTAAATTGTTTTAAAGTGTTTTAAAGTGTTAGGATAGTTGAAATGCTTGGTAACTTCATTACCTATGTAGTGATCCAGACGGTGGTCTCTGATACACCTTCGTCTCTTTGATATGTCCCAGTGACACCTTTTCACTGATACTTTCAGTAAAAAGACATTAACACTATTTTATTACATTTATTTGAACCAAAACACGTATTATTTCAGAAGAGACTTCCTTTTAATGTGTGTTAATTCAGAATTAATTCTGAGAATAACTTGTCATTGTTTGATCATGTTTTATGCTATTTCAAAATGTTGATCACTTCATATGATGAATCAAACGGTGAAAGTGAATTAATATGTCAGACTGAACTCCTCAGTTTGTTAGAAGTTAGAAACAGCTTTAATCAAGTGTTTGGCGTCTAACTGTCTGTCTTCTCCTAAAACAAAGTCTATCTGTTCTTCCAAGTGACCTTCATGCACTAAATCTTCCACTGGTTCGTTTGGACCAATCGGGGAAGAACAAGTCACTGATCACAGATCCTTTCTTAAAGTTCTAAGCTTTTGCTGGAACTGACAGAGTTTGCTGAGGACCTCAATGCCATGAGTTTCCCCAAAGAGCTGAATGAACGCCTATCACACGCTAAGGACACGTCATTCAGTTAAAAGATTTATAACATGCCTGTTATAAATCCATTTCTAGCTGAAAAAGCTCTATTTTAATGAAATTCTTTCAAGGAAGCTTTTATCCTGAAAAGCCAACCGAAACTAAGGTTGTTACTTCGGTGAGGTGGAAGCCGTCTTGGGAGCGAGCCACAGGAAGAATCTTCGCACAGGTAAAACGTCGATGTCCATTCGACCGAGTCGAGCGGAAGCCGCCGAGGAACTGCCATGTTTCTGGTTAAAACACAACAAGATAATGCCTCTCCTCATCCTCCATCTTCTTTAATCCTCCATTTTCCTACGCTGAAACTTTCTTATTTTAAGTAACTAAACTTTAGTTATTGTGCCAGCAGAGATATAGTTAATAACACCCATAACTTGTGTTCTTTTGTTCCTATGAAATTACGGACGCGTGTTTCATCTATGCTGAAGTTAATTATAGGAAAAATGATCAACCAATCATGTACATATGTTGTGATGTAAATTTATGATTCTGTTAAATAAATGGTCCAGTCCTGCTGTACCAACATAAGTTAACATTTCATGTCTTTACATTATCACCACCTAGTCACAGAAATATTGGTATTAATCTAAAAAGAGAGAACTCGTGAATATTGATGATAAGTTTGTGTCAGATAAAATCTACTCAAATCTTTCATCTGGAATATTGTACAATCAGCATAACTGACTAGTATATATCCCTACGCCTACATGTACGTGTTCAGTGGCGGCTCGTGCGTTATATAAAGATCGACTAAAGGTCAGTACGGACTTACGAGATTTTCATCTTACGAGTACCTCGGAGGAACGGAACTCACTCGTAAGTCGGGGACCACCTGTATATGTATATATATTTATATATGTATATATATTTATATATGTATATATATTTATATATGTATATATATTTATATAGACGGCCATATATATATGGATGGCCGTGGTGTAGTGGTAATGGCAGTCGACCCCTGATCGGAAGGTTGGAGGTTCGAATCCCGCATCCGCCCACCATGTGTCGTTGTGTCCCTGGGCAAGACACTTAACCCCGAGTTGCTCCCGGTAGGTCTGGATGGCGCCTTGCAAGGCAGGCTACCACTACCGGTGTATGAATGTCTGAATGAATGGGTGGATGGCTGGTATTGTAAAGCGCTTTGGGGCTCCTCACAGGGGGCTGGAAAGCGCTATATAAATAAGCTCCATTTACCATTTATATGTACAGTATATATATATGTATATATATGTATATATGTATATATATATGTATATATATGTATATATGTATATATATATATATGTATATATATGTATATATATATATATATGTATATATGTATATACCTGTATATGTGTATATGTATGTATATGTGTATATGTATGTATATGTGTATATGTATGTATATACTGTATGTATATATATGTATATATATATGTATATATGTATATATGTATGTATAAATGTATATCTGCACCGCCTGGTAGGTGGTTGGGTTAAATGCAGAGACGAATTTCGTCTGTGTATGGGAAACATACGCAGATGACAAGCTTAGACAATTATTATTATTATTATTATTATATGTATCTGTATATATGTACCGTATTTTCCGGTGTATAGGTCGCACCTTTTTATGGTTTTTTCAAGGCCTGCGACCTATACACAGGTGCGACCTATATATGGCTTTTTATCACTTTCGGTGAAACAAATTTTTAAATCCAGCTCATTTCACAATTACGTTCATTTATTAAGGAAAAGTTCAGCTCAGACACATATTTGCTATAATTTTTTATCAAACAAACAATTGTTTTTAAGTGTTAATCTTCTTAAAAGCCTTGCTGTGCGCTCCTGTGGCAGACATTTGCAGCAGAGCTAAACGTAGGTGCGACCTATACACCAGTGCGACCTATCTAGGGATTTTTCCAATTCTTTGGCAATAATTGGATGTTGCGACCTATACACAGGTGCGACCTATACACCAGAAAATACTGTATATATGTATATATATGTATCTGTATATATGTATATATGTATATATATGTATATATGTATAAATGTATACTGTATATATATGCAAAGCTGGGCACCGCTAATTAAAAAATTAGTTCCACAATTTCTAAAACGCTTGTTAATTTTTTTAGGTCCACAATTTCAAAAGCACAAATGTCTTATGAAAATTAGGGGAAGCTAATCTAATCCACTATTTATATATTTCTATATTATATATATATATATATATATTTATATATTTATATATATATATATATATATATATATATATATATATATATATATATATATATATATATATATATATATATATATTTATATATAGCCGGCAGCGTTATCAATATTTGCACTACACTGCCAACTGAAAAGTAACAAAAATGATCCTAAAAGGATGAAATTACAAAAATCAAAGGATTTATTTAATACTTTACGTACATATATTCTATTCGGCCACGAAATTAACAAAAAATAGAATGATCTTTTAATCCCTAAAACCACGTTTAAATCTCAAATACACGGGTGTGTCGCCACCGCATTTATACATAAAGTAACCCAAATACATGAAACTAACGACTCGCCGTCGAATGGTCGACACAAAAGACACAATAAAATCATCCGGCCACGTTAATTTGGCTTGAAACAGCGGGGTTCTCTACGGATTTATCCATTAGTAACCCAGCACAACCAACAGGCAGACACAGCGTTAGCGTCTATAGGTAGTCAACAGATTTAATGAAAAGTAACTAAAATACATAAAAATAACGACTCACCGTCAAATGGTCGACACAAAACCCTCAATAAACTCCTCCGGCCGCGTTAATTTGGCTTGAAACAGCGGGGTTCTCTACGGATTTATCCATTAGTAACCCAGCACTACCGGCAGACACAGCGTTAGCGTCTATAGGTAGTCAACAGATTTAATGAAAAGTAACTAAAATACATAAAAATAACGACTCACCGTCGCGTGGTCGACACAAAACCCTCAATAAAATCATCCGGCCACGTTAATTTGGCTTGAAACAGCGGGGTTCTCTACGGATTTATGAAGACACCGAGCGCAGCCAGCTAGCCACAGAAGCCCCTGAGTTCAACTCTGACCCGGAAGATGTCAAGATGGAATAGTCCATTTTTAGTAGGGGGATAAAGAAATCGACCGTTTTTTTTATTGCGTATTTAATGATCGTTTTCATCGTAACTATAATTATTTTTATGTTAAGAGGTTGATCTTTGGAATGGACTAGAGGACAATGTAAAAAATGTGAAGTCCATACTAATATTTAAGAAAATGATTAAAACTATTTTATTGAAGAGTTACATTTAAGTTGATTCTAATATAACAAATTATATTAGATATTTTGATGTGACTGTATATCTCTGATGAGACTGTATTATTTTGCATTACAAATAGGTATATTTATGTTTGAATTGATAGTTTGAATTGATTGTTTGATAGGGAGCAGATATGATAAGAAATGTTTTCTTCTGCTTCCTTTCATTTTATGTTATGTTTAATTTTTCTTTTTAAAAAATTGTCATTGTTTTTAATATGAAATGAATAAAATTATACAATACAATACAATACACTGTGATCACAATCTGATAGGCCTACCTTTGTGCTTGACGGATTTTTCATGCAGTCGGACACTGCGGTAAAGTTAGTTTTACGTTGGAAGTTGGATATTCGAGCTCCGTGGCTTCAGGGGTGCGTTGCTCTCGTCAGTCCGCTTCATGGAGTCTGATTTCGGCAGTCTGACGGACACCGTTCCTTCCCCCATGAGACACTAAAGTCGCAGTTACAAATCTTACAAAACGCGAAATTGTGCCCCCCACCCTACTTTCTTTTAGGAAAAGTAAATTTGCTGTCCCATTTTTCAAGATATTTACACGAAGTCTTAATTTTTTTGGCAGGGACGCCTTTTCTCTCGTTACATTCATCCATCTCTGGTGTGTTTTTCCGGGTTTGCTGCTCCCGCTGCTGCCAGTACAAACATCGCGAGAACTGCCACCGAGGCTACTGCAGGTGGCAGTTCTCGCGAGGCTAGTGACATAATTCAGAGGCACTGGAATGTTTTTTTAAAGAATTTTATAATACGGGAAATTAATAATTCGGGATGACGACGGGAAAGAGGGGTAAAATACGGTAGTTTCCCGGCCAAAACGGGAGACTTGACAGGTATGCTTCTGGTGCTCTCTAGCCTTCTCCATGATCCAACGTAGGTTTGTGATTTGATCCCTCGTGCCTCGTCCTTTGCGAAAACCAGCCTGAACATCTGGTAGTTCCCGTTCCACGATTGTCGCAATGCGGTTTTGTAGAATCTTTAGCAGGATTTTGCTGGCATGGGAGATGAGCGCGATAGTTCGATAGTTGGAGCATTCCTGTAGATCGCCTTTTTTAGGAAGCCTGACGAAAACTGATCTTGTCCAGTCTTTGGGCCATAATTTTGTGATCCAGATGTTCTGACACAATTTGGTAAGGATTTTGACTGGTATTGGCATGAGTAGTTCCGCTGGTAAATTATCCGTGCCTGGGGCCTTCCTGTTTGGTTGTTGTTTTAGAGCCCAAGAGACTTCTTCTTCCAGGATGCCCGGTTCCTTCTCCATCTGTTTGGGTTGATCGACCAGTTGGACTGATGGATTGCCAGCGTATAGCTCCTTTGCATAGTCCCGCCATCGTCGCTTGATTTGCCCCTCTTCTTGCAATATTGTACCATCGCTATCCTTGATGGTAGACGCTTTGTGTGCCGTGAATGATGTTCTGGCCTGCTTGACATGGGTAAAGAGAGTTCGGGTGTGACCGTGTTGGTTCGCCTTTTCCAGTTCCTCGCATTGGTTGTTCCAATATGCTTCCTTGTCCTGTCTGGCCCTTCTTTGGAACGCCGCATTGAGTAGACGGAATTCTTCGATGTTCCCGCTCGCCTTGGCCATGCGGCGATGCTCGGCGATCTCGATCGCTTCGTCCGTCAGCCATTTCGATCTTTTCATTGGTTTCTTGAACGGGATGATTTCCTCCGCTGTCTTTCCCACGATCAATTTGATTTCCGCCCACATCGCATCGGGCTCTTCGTTGAAATCGCTGAACGCCTCAAATCTGCTCTTTACTTCCATTGCGTATTGGGCGGGGATGTTGTCTGTGTCAAAGCGGCGTAATGCTGGAGGTCTCTTGATGGTGCTGAAACAGATCTTGATTTTAGCAACCAGTAGCTGAGGATCGGAGCCGCAGTCAGCGCCTGGATAAGTTTTCTTTGATAGTATTGAGTTTTTACAGCGGCGCTGACATAGGAAGTAGTCGATTTGGTTTCGATGTATACGTTTGGTGCTGTCCAAGTGTACAGCCGACGTTTGGGCTGTTCAAACCAAGTGTTCATGACTGAGAGATGATTTTCTGTGTAACATTGGATCAAACGGTCCCCAGCGTCATTTCGTTCACCAAGACCAAACTTACCGATGGCAGGCAAGTCTTCACCTGATCCGACATTCGCATTGAAATCTCCCATTACAAAGATTATGTCCCAAGCTGGGGTCTGGTCGATTGTCTCTTGGAGTTTGGTATAGAAATCTTCGATGTCTTTCTCTGTTGCATTCGTTGTTGGTGCGTATGCTTGTAGAACCGTGATTGATCGGGGGCTTCCATCGATGCATATGGATATAATTCGATCGCTTACGAAGTTAAAAGAGTATACGGCTTTGCTGACTGCTTTCGTTGCGATGATGGCCACTCCATTGCGTTTGATGGTGTCGCTTCCAGAGTAGAAGACAGTGTATTCATCGCTTTTGAAATATCCATTACCCGTCCAGTGAAACTCGCTGATGCCCAGCAGATTGATATGGAGTCGTTGCATTTCTTGCTTGATGATTTCGAGTTTGCCTATGTTCATGCCTCGAACATTCCACGTGTCGATGTTGTGAATCGTTGTTGAAAAACGTAGACACTTCCTTTTGCTGGGAGCCACATCAGCAGGCGGGAGTCCTGATGGATTTGTCCCGTCCACGTCATAAATGCCCTCACTACTTGAAAAACGGCCACGTTCATCCCTGGTAATATGATAGGTGCCTTCCAGCCCAGGGGTCTCACTTTCCAGCACCATATCTGAACGTCTTTGATTGTACTGATCCATAAGGTATTTCAGCAAGATAGTGGGGTAGTTTGCCATTGCTTGCCCCACCCCTCCCCATTTATCCGGGCTTGCCAACTACAAGGCTGGG
>JBBPBX010030369.1:15575-30575 GCA_038048925.1 Garcialebias charrua
TATGTGTATGTGTGTGTGTGTGTGTGTGTGTGTGTGTGTTTGTGTGTAATTTTAAAACTCTCAATAGTACAGTACAAAGCTAGTCTTTTATTCAACTTTTCAACCACTTGCAGAAGCCTTCGTCTCATACCAGGGTTATGTGAAATAACAGAGTTGGAATGTGGGGTTGTACTTGTTTTACCACCAGTACCTGTCTGAGGTGGTGTTAGAGGTAGTCACAGGGTTGAGTTGCCAAGCTTGTGTGAATTGGGAAGAGTTGTGTGCAGCATTTCATGCAAACCAATGCTGCTGTCACTTTCTTCTCTGATGCCAGCTTTATGTGTTTAAGTGAGTACAGTTTTGGGACCAGGCTGGCTTTAGTTGCTCACAAGTGAATGACCAACGTTGGCTTAAAGAGAGGTACCCTCTTTGTAGCTGTACCTCAAAGCCATAGCATGAAAAAGGCCACCACTTGTGAAACTAGTTTTAGTTGCCATGAAATAAATGGTTGTATATATACACACACACATATTGCACATAATCAACATATACATCACAGGTTGTGTGACAGGTTATTACACAGGCAGTGACACTGAGGTTGAATTATTAGTTATTACTGTAGTTATTAATTATTAGTTATCAGTTATTAGTTATTATTAAGTCTTCAGATGCTCAACGTTTGACAGCTGGCTTTCCTTCTTTGGGAAGCCTTTTGCAACGTTTTAGACACAAACAATTAGTCTTGTACTAAGTTGAGCTTAAACGGTATGAAAGAATACTTTTTATCATGTTCCCAAAATTTGGCAACCTCAAGCAGGAAATAAGGAAATAAAGTTAACACAATGAGCGCACACTGCCAGATTTATAGGATAAAACCATGCATTTAAGAGAAGAAACAGAAGAGGTATTCTTCTTTTAACATACTTGTTAAAAAATGATTTTTTAAATGTATGGACTTCTGTCAAATCACAATATGTGAACAACTTTCATGCTGCTGGAAGATTTATTTAATTTCATTTTTTTGATTGAAGTGGGTTTGATCTGTGATCTTTGCTTGACTTTTGTTCAGACTTTTGTTAATGGCTAGTGACATAGCATGTGTGGGCCCCATCACAGGTGTGTGCAATTAACTTGACATCAAGTCCTGGATTCCCCTGAAATAAGATCCTCTACTGTTTGTGTGACTTCATGAAGGTGTTGGCTTTTCTCTGTGCATGGATTGTAGTAACCAGGAAATATAAAGTGCTGTTCCTCCTCTTGAGCCTTTAATAAAGTACCACAGTGCAGCATTGTCATACACCACAGTGGATAGGTCCAAAATGGGGGTTGTTGCGATGTAAGAGAATCTGTGTGTCATTTATTCAGCCTCCTGTAATGGGGAATAGACTTGGAAGAGAGGAGAGGGTAATGTATTGGAAAATATCCCTTTCAGCACCTCAACATTACTTGTCATAGGTCAGGCTTAAAACGTATCTTGATACAGTTATTAACTCTAATCCAGGCATAAACACAAATCCTCAAGCACCAGCCCAATTAATAATTTGCATAATTAACATGCATTTTAAATGGATGCTGGTCTCGTCGATGCCAAGCAGGGATGGGGGTAATTAGGGCTAAAGGAGTAGTGCCTTGGGCCTTTACATGCAGACGTGCTGCAGTCATTTCTAGCAAAGGGATTGACAACTGCAAGACAAGCTCCCTCGGCTTAGAGCAAAACCCCCTTTGACAGAATTAATAGTTGACAAACTGCTCCTAAAGCCCTGGCATTGTTTCTGTCAGTTGTTTGGTTTGATGTCACTGTTAGACATTATAAATCAATAGTGTCAGGATTTAGTAATGTTTATAGCCAGCCATGGTTTATTATTTCATGTGACTGTCATGGACAAATAGTATTTATCATAGCTGTCTATAAATTACTGCAGACAGACTGTTGGTTTACTGAAACTCACTCTGCTTCTACAGGGTCCATTCGTATATACTTCCACTTACATATTTAAAGTAATTTATAAAAGCAGCTATAGGCTCACATTAGCCCTTTGTATTCTCAGCTTCCATATTGGAGCTTCATTGTTGTGCTTCGGTTGACACAGTAAAATTTACTACAAGCACTTTGTCACAGCTCTTCTTTTTTACATATGACTCTGACTTGGAAAAAAGTCTGATGAATAAAATTATTTTCATATTTTGCTGTTTTGGGGGCTTTCGTGATGCAACTGGTTTGCCTGTTTTTGTTAAAACAGGTAATCCCCGATTTACGAGCACACCGACACACGAGGTTCCGGACTTACGAGCTCACTAACGAACAGTAAATTTGTAAAGAACATACAAAAAATACACAGCACTTTTATGTGTTTTTAGATGAAAGTGTGTTAGCTAACCATTTGTAAACAAGTTTCTGAGCATGTTTATGAACTAGTATGAACGTTTGTGTTGAAAAACGAGTGTTTATAGTAGCGCTAGCATAAATTTTCCGACTTACGACCGAAAATCCGGACTTATGAGAACACGTGTTTCGTGTTCCGACATACGAGATTTTCGTCTTACGAGATAGTCGTAGGAACGGAACTCACTCGCAAGTCAGGGATTACCTGTACTGGTGATTATAAAAGGTTTATTTTGTCCAGAATTGCGAACTTGGTGAATGGTTTTAGCTTTCATAGTGTTATTTGTTCACACGACAAAGGTATGACTCAACAAAATAGTCTTTCCTTTTGCTTCGGTGCCACGCTCATCAAACGTAACAGTGACTAAATGATTAGCTCTTGCTAATGTGAAGCAAGCACAAGGATTGCAGTTATTGATTGATGCTACCGTTGTTTTCATTAAATAGGGTTTTAGTTGTTTACATTTCCTTTTGTTAGAAATATACTAAAATGAGATGTTGTTTTAACTTAACAGTTTAAGTTCAAGTGTTAAGAGTTAATGCACATGTGTTTTTTAATGTATTTCTGGTTTATTTTGTGTTAAGTTATCTTTAATACTTTGTTGTACGTCTATGAAAGGATCGGGGAACTCCAAAAAAGAGAGAAGCAAGGTTAAGCTAAGCTGAAGCAGTTGTATTGATCACCTATGCTATCGACTATAAGGTCCACTTTCAGCAGGGAGGTCATTAGTTAGTCTCTGTGTGCTAATTCTTCCCTGGGCTGAGGCATATCCGTTAGAATGCTAATTCACTACTATGATCTGACAGCTGGGGTAAAGAAAGGGCCGAACGGCTTTGGCAGACAGAAGAGGAGGGATCTGCAGCAGGCTCCTGGTCTGATTTTGTATTTGGGTAAAGAGGAGGACTTCACTTCATGGGATGTGGCAGAGTGCGCATAGAGAAGTGGGTGCAGATCTGAGTCCTGCTGTCTTTGTCCCCCAGCAGCAGTGATGTAAAAGAAAGATGACATTTGGTGTCCACATTTAACTTGTATTTGCAGTCCACTTGAGAGGGCCAGTATGCATGACCTACCTTGATTAAGCCTGGGGCTGCCTTGGACTGTACCCTTTAGACTGAAACAAAAAGTGGAAGCTCACAGGCGAAAGCAGAGCCTATATAATTGGGCCAAGTAGAGCTCCAGGAGGCAGGCCGTCTCCGCTTCGCCTTTTGTATATTCATGACCCCCCCAACTTGATTGATGGAAGGATAGCATTTGGTGACACTGTCATTTGCAAGTTGAAAAGGTAGTGTAGTGGCTGGAGCGGCACTGTAGCTGCGCCTTGAAAGGGGCATCGAGGAGGCTCATTTCTATGCTGATGATATCCAGCCCCCTCTCATTTTCTTTGTCTCCGTTAGAAGGACATCTGCTGACAACACTCAGTTTAAAAAGGACCAAGTTGGAATAAAACTGGGGGAAGGAACATGCATCTGTTTGTTTGCATCTGAAAAAAAAGAAAATGTTAAAGTGTGACTTTACCCTGTGTGAGTTTACAGTTTAATAGATGAATAAATGTGTTTTATTTTTTATTAAAATAGAGAAAGCAAATGAGGAGCATGCTATAGTCAGAGCATTCGTGTGATTTTATATGATAAATACTGTATGTGGATTATTAACTTGGATATATATAAAATTGGAAAAATATCTATATTATTGAGATTTTTTATGGATAAAACAATGTGTTTTTACTTTTTTTCAATGAAGCACACACGTTTAATATACTGTATCCTGTTGTTAGGCATTATAATTTTACACTTCCAGTGGAACATCTTGACCCAGAATATATTTGTCAGGATTTTCCCTTCATAATATCTCAAAATGTTTATAATAATAATAATAATACATTTTATTTGTAGGCGCTTTTCTTGGCACTCAGTTCACCTTACATTGTCAATCATAAAAAAAATATATAAAAAACCAGACACACTATTATAAACACAGTAAAAACAAGTAAAATGAATAAAAATAAAAATAAGACAATGCAGTTGATATCATAGTGCATAGGCTACTTTAAACAGGTGATCATGAATTCTGTCATTGAAATTTGTTTAAAAGTGAAAGTACACAACGTGCATAAAAGAAAAACCTTCATACATCAATTTCTCGACATTACACACACGAAAAAAATCTAACTTTTGTGATTTTCAATATCTGAATCATAGCGGTCGACTTAGTAATAGCACAATTCTGTATTTTCAGTAAATCTACTTTGTACAAGGTGTTTGATTAAATAAGACTGAGAAAAGTACTTTGAGCTCTGCACATATCTATATATAATCCAGAGTGAAGAACGCTGTCATGTCTTGACAATTATGTCGACAACATTGCCTTGAAATAATAAATGTGACATTTGCCATCCAAAGGTAAATGAGGCTTTCAAAGACACAAGATGCAAAGGTGTCTTGAGCTGTCAGAATATTATTCAAGGCAACACTGCAGTGTGTAAAAAAAAAAAGAAGGAAAAGGACAAGGGTCTCGTGACAGAAATATCTGTTTCCTACAGACACTTCTTGCTATCCCCTCAACACTTCAACCCACACTTATCAGAGCTACAATTTATAGCGGCGATGGGAAAGTGATTGCCTGCAACTCCCATCTTTGTATTTACACCAATTAGCACATAAACTCTAATTACTGAGATCATGGCAACCGGGAGTCCATAAATGCAAAGTGACACAGGGAGAGCCAACTCAGCTGACGGAGAGGGAAGGTGACAATAAATAGGGAAGTATCAATTAGGCATCAATGACACAAAGATGCATGTGCGTGCTGGGAGGTATCATGCAGAGGGAGGTGGGAGTGTGAAATGTGTGGGGGCAGCAGGGTCCACAGAAAGTTGCACAGGCTGTGGGGTCTTGTAGCTCGCACGCTGACATGCGGTGCGTTGACACGTTGACTGTAAAACACGCTTCCGTATTAACACCGAGGCGCAATCAGGCACTGCTCTTGTGTCTCGGTGAAAAGTAGCATTTATCGCAGCGCTGCACTTCCTCTAAGGTAACAATTAGCGCGTGCTAGTTTAAAGAGCCATGCAAAGCCAAAAGGTTCAAAATAAGAGGAAATTAATATGTTATACACAAGGTCATTAAAGAACCATCACAACTGGCGGAGAGACTTTGACAGCTTAAACTTGTGTATAATTATAAGGAGCCAATCGCAGCTGGAGAGAGTGGAGGCTTCATATAATGACTGGAAATGGATCATAGCCCGTGCTTGAACCTCAGGTTAATCCCAATAAATTGAACTTGATCAAAGACTATGGCAGTAAAAAAAAAGTATGGCTCTGCACATTAATCTAGCAAACGCATAAAACAGGGCCAGCTCAGCTCTATAAATTAAACTCTGGCTGCAGTAATGCTGATCAGGTGAAATTTTGCCAGAGCTGGCTCAAACTGCCTCTGTGCGTCTGAGGTCTTGTTATACCCTTGATCTGGAATGGCCTTATCCATTTTCCTTGCCTTGCACAGCTTCAGTGTTTTCTTTTTTTCCTCTTTTCGTTTTGCACAAGATGATGGATTTGCAAAGTGGCTGTTTACAAGAGAGCGTGGAGCATTTAAGAGTTGCCAGAAGGTCCATTACCATAAATGTTTAAATCAAACACAAAAAGTTTTGCACCTAAAATAAGCTATTTCCTGCATTAATCTGCCAAACTGGCCTTTAGTCCAGGAATTACAGTAACCCCTTATCCTTCTCAAGCAGTGACTGCAGACATACAGGGAACCCCCGACCTACGAACGAGTTTGGGACCTAAGAACGGTTCGCAGCTCGATCCGTTCGTAGGTAGGGGGTGAAAATTATATTTAAAAAAAAAATTATTCATTCATTCATTCATTCAACCTTTATTTATCATGCTAACGGAGCGCGCGCACACATTTAAGCATGTAAAGTAGTGTACTGTAATGTTAAACATTGCTATTCACATTTACAGAATAAATAAAAATATATTTTCTTACTTTGAGATGGTCAAAGCCGACATAGGTTGCCATGCGTTGATTGTTTTCGGGCCAAGCAGCGCGGGGGCCGGCAAGCCACCGCAGCTGCTCCAGACCTGTGTTAGCTAGCTGGCTAGCTTCTGCTAGCCAAGCCATGAGCTAGTGTTGGAGCGGCGGCGCGATCAATCTGCAGCTGCTGCTCCAGCCGCTGCTCCAGCCTGAGACGTCCACAGAGCTATTCCAGCTAGTAATTAATCCATATGATGCGATCCTGGTCACCAGTGTTCAAAAGGCCGGCTCCCGTGTTAGCTCCAGTGTTAGCTCTGGAGCTAGCCAGGCCGGAGGTGTAGCCAGGCCGGCCGGAGGTGTTCGCACGGCGGCCTGGCACGATCGGCGATAAATCCGCTGCTGCTTGAGACATCCACAAAGTTCACAGAGACGTTTCCAGCTAGTAATTAATCCATATGAAGCCATCCTGGTCACCAGTCTTCGTCCGGCTCTCGGCAGCTAACCTAAGATGGCGTCCGGTGTTCTACATTAATTTGTGACCGGAGACCCCAGTGACTGAACCTAAAATAGCGTCCGGTGTTCTACATTAATTTGTGACCGTGTAAACTGAAGACCTACTTCCTGTTGCCCAAGATTGCTCAAAAATTGCTCAAAAATGATCAGAAATGATCTTTTTTATCATAATTATTATTTATAAAGCCTTTAAAACAACCAGAGCTGCAACAAAGTGATGTACACATGAAATTAAGAACATTTAAACACAAAAAAAAAAAAAATTTTTTTTTTTTTTTTTAAATTCATATTTTTATTAAATATGATATGTTCGTAGGTCCCGTGGTTCGCAGGTCGATGGGGTCGTAGGTCGGGGGTTACCTGTACGTACGTTGTGCTGCATCACTGTTCTGAGGCAGCAGCTTTCAAACACTTCTCGTCTTGTGGATGAAGTTGACCGTGAGCTCTCAGGCCTGGTGTAACACATCAAAGAGTTCACTTCTTCTTTTGTGTGTCTCTGTCAACACACGGCTCCACAGCTGATTTAAAGCCCTGTAGAAATGTCTCATTTCAGAACTGTTTGCATGCAAGTCCCTGGAAGACATTTCATGCTCAGCAGTTATACATTAACAGGTATTATGATTTTATGATATTGAAGGGTAGAGTAATATTTCCCTAAAATACCTAAGAATTACCGGCAAGAGTAAATATTTGCCTTTGAGATTTTCTCCCACGAGAAGCCAAAAGGTTCCTGACATTACCAGACATGAGAGAAAAATAAGTTTTCTCAAGAGAGGATGCTTTTGTTTGATTCAGCATCAATCCTTCAGGTTTGAAACAAGATGTTTAGAAGAAATTTTGCTGTTTTTTTTCCCTTCATTTTACCATAAAAGGCAGGTAAACGTGTAACTGTTTGTGTGTATTGAATTGTGCAAAACTGTTAGCAAAATATCCCACACACCATTCATTAGGCAGGTTCTAATGGATGTTTCGTCGCTGAACATATTTTTCTACAGCTGCATAACTTTATAGTAAACCTGGTTTAAGATGGCTGCCACAACCAATTGACACTAATAAAGGAAAAAATGACTACAGCCCAATTAAAGACAAATTAAATAATATTTAAAGTTTTGCATTAACTGTTAGAGTCAACCCTGTCTGTCTGTCAGTAAAATATCTCATGAACTGCTTGACGAATTTTATTAAAACCCTCAAAATGTAATCACTGGATGTGCATCTAGAGCTGATCAACTTTTTCTAGATGTCTTCCACAGGCCATCAATCTTAGCCCACACATAAATGACTAAATATTCCACAAATTTTACATATTGAGAAATGGATATCCTCATCCCTCATCCTGATCTTGTATTGAACGCCTTTTTGATTTATCCTCATCCCGTTCTCCTAGCACTAACAGATTGTGCTAGAACTTTGTTAAAAAGGCGGCGAGAGATATGCATTCATTCAAGGAATTCTAGTTTAGTTTTTTTTGTTTGTTCAATAATTAGATCTAACAGGTTGATTCTTACGCTGCCAGAATAAAATAAAAAAAAACACATAAGATTCGTAAATGAATTAGCTCCTGCTAATCCTTGCCCACCACCCTAATTTTTTTTTTTTTACATTACCGTATTTTCCGGACTTTAAGTCTCACCTTTTTGCCTAAGTTGCATGCCCTTGACTTATAGAGAGGTGAGACTTGTTTATGGATTTTTTCCATATTTTTAGACCAATTTTTAGCTCAGATATGACAATTTTTCCATTTTGGCAAAAATGTTGCAGTACCACTTTCGGCTGCTAGGGGTGCAGTACCACCTTTGTCCGCTAGGGTACACCGACCGTTCCCACCTCATGTGTCCGACGAGAGCCTCCTCTGGACGGACTCAGTCTGTCGCAGCCCGGCCTCCTGCTCTGGAGGTATGAACTAGCTACTTCGCTGTTAGCTCAGTGTTTGTTAGCAAAATAGGTCAAGAACCACAGGACAGATTTTGATCAAACTTAAAGAACGTAATCACTAGATGGATATTTACAACTGATTAGCTTTATGAGATGTTTGAGATAAAATTTGATGTTTTATAGACGTAAATGTGTTGCGGTTAGCTTCGTTGATTTTTCCTTGTACGTTTGAGCAAATAGCTCATAAACCACACAGCAGATTTTTTTTCAAACTTACTGAAAGTAATCACTAGATGTACATTTACAAACTGTTAGCTGTTGGAGTTATTTGAGACAAAATTCAATGTTTTATAGAAGTAAATGTGTCACGGTTAGCTTCATTGTTTTTCCTTGTACTTTTTCAAAGCGAAACAATTTAAATCTAGCAGATCTGACCATTATGTGAATTTATTAAGGAACGGTTAAGCTAAGACACATGTTGGCTATAATTTTCAGCAGACAAGTAAATGTTTTTACTGTGTTAATCTTGTGAAAAGTCCTTCCGTGCATGCTTCTGTGGTCGTCATTTTCAGCAGGGCAAATGAGGCGCTGACGCGTCGCGTAGCGGTGACGCATAATAGATGCGACTTATATAAAGGTGCGACCTGTTAATGGATTTTTCCCATTTATTGACAATAATTGGACAAAGCGACTTATATAAAGGTGCAACCAGGTCCAGAAAATACTGTATGTCTTTAAGAATGTCTTTTAACCAAAAGTAGGTGTTTCCAGCATGTCTCACAAATCCTTCTCTGCTTGCATCATGCTTTGTAGGTCCTTTGAGCACGTCTTGGTGAACGAACGTTGCTGTGTTGAATAAAGCATCATTGATTCCTCCATCACCTGGATGGACTGTTGGTTTTGGGGAGAGTTATCACTGTTTTCCTAAGTGTGGCGTGGAGATTTGTTGGAGGGCCGAGTGATCGATTCAGCCAGCCTGGAGTATCCTGGTGTGTTTATACATGGCTTGTATGGCAGCTTTCATAAGACATTTACCCCATGATTTGCGATGAGCTTATGTGTGAATAATTAATGGCAATTAATCCTTAATTACAGTAATTAGGCAAGTCACAGGAAATTAGGCTGCAGCTGGAGAAGCCTAGGAAAGGGAGGAATGGGGCTGAGAGAACGTGCCATTTAGTGACAGTGGAGCCATGGTACAATGATCATGTGGCAGGCCTGCACCAGTCTGCTTGCTTGCCAGCAGAGATAAGAGTATAGAAAAACACAGATGCTGCCGACCTCGTAAGCCAGACTCTGCAAAGCAATCATGAGCGTAGAACACCGACACACCCAATAAAACCCTTCTATTAAAGTCCTAATAGTGTGACCTTTGACCTCGGCAGACCCCATATTTCTTAGTTTGCACAAAATTACACGGGACGAGGTGATAAACCCCTTCAACAGGTTGTGACTGATGAGCCAACAGTTGCTGGTTAGTAATGAGCCAGCTTGTTTTTTTCTTTATAAAACTAGATTTACCACTCCTCAGAGCCCCCCAGGGCTGCAGATTCGTGCAGCCAATTTGCTCTTAACACAAAGTTTATGAATGTACTGTGGCTGAAAAGAACACCAGTCTCAAGAAATATTTATTCCTACCTCCAATAAAACAATTAGCCTTCTTGGAATTATTAAAGGAAATTGCATCCGAGTTGTTTGGTTGCTGATTTCACTGGAAAAAAAAAAAAAAAAGATCAAGCAGAGGAAGGGGGAGGGACGAAGCTCTCTGTGCCTCTCGTGAAACTCATTTGTGCTTTTCCATGCTTGCCTTGATGAATTTCCGCTTCTTTCTGCTCCTGTTGCTTTCAATTACACTCTTATTCACAATCCTAATTGATATGCCAGTCTGCAAAGATGTGCCACGGTCTTTTTTACAGTCCATTTTTCTATTCTTAGACCAATGTTTCCACACAACGAAGTGAATGTGAACACCCAAACTCTTTTGTTTTCCCCACGTTATTATAATGATGTATTGCTTCATTTAAAATAAAGTATTTCATGCTTTTAATCGATCAAACACATTCTCTTTGGGGAACCATTATAAGACCTTTTTTTTTGGCGTGATTTGGAAGCTTTCCGCTGTGCTCGCCATCATGGACATCTGCAATCATCACCTCCTTTCATGCAATGCATAGTTTTCTCTTTTCTCTTTTTTCACTGAAGGACTTTTAAGCTAACAGGGAATGTAAGTGAGTAGAGGAGGCATCCAACTGTGATATTACATTAACCCATAGTGCTTGGCCATGTCTGCCAGTGACTGAAGAATAAAGAGAACATGCTCTGCTGTACTCCTTAGCCTTCAGAAGTGCTATTAGAATTAATGAGAATTTGGAATTTTTTAAAAAAAGTTGCTTTTCTAGCTGCTGCATTTTGAATATCTGGTCAAATTCCACCTCCCAGACCCAAATAATGCTAATTAATCATCCAAAATAAAAAACAGTAATGTAACAAAAGTTTTTATTTCAACACTACTTTTTATTTCTAGAGTTCCAAACCAGATATTACCTATGAGCTTATGCTGAACAAGTACCGTATTTTACGGCCTATAAGTCACAGTTTTTTGCACAATTTACATGCCCTGCGCCTTATAGGCCCAAGCAACATATTTATGGATTATTTCCCATATTTATAATAAACAATTTTTGGGCTGAGATATGACCGTTTTCATTAATTCTGACTGAATAAAAAGTTGAGCATTACCGCTTTCAGCCACTTGATGGCAGCAGAGTAGTCATAGCTTTATAGCATGGTGTTGTATCATGTAATAGGTGAACGCGTCTATAATGACAAATTCAAAAACATTCAAGACAAAAACAACTGGCCGTTATTTATTATACTTTATACTTTTTTTTTCTTGAACTTTTTTTAATTTACCATGTCCTGGATGACTGAAAATCTTCACCAACTATTACTGACACAATCGGCCAGCCATAATTTCCCCACCTTCATTCTGCTTGTTGCTTGGAACCGTCAAAACAGCTGCACTGCTCCGGCGAAATGCAGCTAATTTGACCAATAAAGTGCATTTATTAAGCATATGTTACACTGAGACACACCTTTGCTATAATTTTGAGCAAACAAATAATCGTTTATGTGCTTTTCTTGTTAAAATTTGCACAGCAACTCGTCGCGTGCACGCTTTTACTTCCGCATATCAGGTTTTGAAATTCAGCTGATTTGACTATCAAAGTGCATTTACTGTATTAAGCAAATGTTAGATTGGGACACACATTTAATATAATTTTGAGGAAACAAATAATTGCTTTGAGGCCTTTATCTTGTTAGATTTGCGCAGCAACTCATTGTGTGCACGCGTTTACTTCCTTGTATCAGGTTTTGAAATACAGCTGATCTGACCCTCAAATTGCATTTATTAAGCAAACTTTAGATTAAGACACACTTTACTATAATTTAAGTGTTAATCTTGTTAATTTTTTGTTAAAGTCCCCCCGTGCACGCTCAGCCCATGGATTTTTGGCACAACACCGGCCCACATTTCTGGGTTCAGCCCATATTTCCGGGTTGTCAGCTGTGACGCGTAACAAACGCGACGCGTCAGCAGTGACGCATAATAGATGCGACGTGTACGACGAAGCAACATATTTATGGATGTTTCCACTTTATTAGGCAAATATGGACTGATGCAACTTATAGGGCGGTGCGACGTGTCTGCCGGAAAATATGGTAATAAGATCTCTTACCGTAATTAGAGCTCAAAAGGCATGTTGTATTTTTTGCCATTCAGTGATCAACTGTTTTCCTGCTGCACTCTCCTGTTTGCTTCATCGTATATAACGTGAGCAGGAAGCCATCGAGTGGTCGGATAACAATACTTTAGCATGCTCATCACTGGTGCCAAGAGATGCTGCTAGCAGTGACAAGATCAGCAGGTTCCGCAGACCCCACACATATATCCCGCGCTATAAGTAATATAAATGAGGCTGTAGTAGTTATGAACTGTTGCTTGTAAGCAAAAGGGTAACTGAGCAAAAGTAAAATCATCAAATCTCCTCTAGAGCAGGTCTAATGACATACGGGCTTCAAGGAAAGGAAAAAGTCACCCGCTTGAATTTATTGGTGAAGTAACAAAAGACGTGGTTCAATTATGTTTCTACACCCACACACACACTTGCTTCTCTTAGTTAATCCTAGGTGTTATTACTGTTTTTCTCTTGCATTTGTTGCTGGATGTAACTGGGACCCCGTGTACATAATCTCGTTTTCATCACATGTACCACATGCGGTGCAAATGACAATAAAGACTCTCTGACTCTGACTCTAGCCGTGTTTCCATCAAGGTTTCTAGCTGCGCAATTTGAAATAGCGCAGCAGAAAAGCTTAATGGAAACGGCAAAATGCGAGGTTACTTCCTGAAATACGCTAAAAAGTTTATACGCTCGCTTGAGGTGGTTTTTGGGATTTGAGATGCGCTAAACGACAAATGGAAACACATTTTCCGACTCATTTCTGACGTAGCGAAAATTCACGTCACGTGACGTTCAGCTGTTTCCGCTCCGGACAACATGTAACATCGCTAAAACTAGTTGGCATGACAGAATAAATACAACTCGCCCGATAGCAACACGTACCTGAAATATTCTCTCGATTTTGACGAGATGTGTGGCCGGGTTCAGTTTTCAACCGCTACTTCCTGTTTACTGTAGACATGCGCAGTGCTGACGTCTGACGTAATGACGCTGACGTCTGACGTAATGACGCTGTGCGCGGCTTGGTAGAAGCGCTTCAAGCCAGCAGATGGAAACACTTCTGATCTGCATTAATTTGTATTTACATATTTGCGAGGTAGCTCAAAATACGAAATGAAAATGGATGGAAACACAGCTTCTGACTCTGAAACTGTCTGTCTGACTCCTGTGACAGTCTTTGGGAGGTGTGGTACTCATTTAAAAGTCTGGGAGTCGTGGCTCATCAGCCAGTTATCCAATCAGAGCTGTGTATCCTAAAGCTTGCAAGCTGCAAGGTGAGTTGGTGCAAGCAAACTTTCAGTTCTGCAATTTCCAGCTAGAGGATGGATACATTACAGTCTCACCACAAGAAATGTGCTGAACAATTAATCAAAACAAAGGTAAGACAGAATGTTTTGCTTTGTGATTTTAATTTCTGTATTTTATTTTTTATTTTTTTTTAACCAGTGTAGCCTGGACAGTGTAATATTGGACTCTTTGCTAGTTCAGGCTTGAAGCAACAAAATATTAACTGAAATGCTTTCTGCATGACAAGTTTAGTTGACTTTTGCTAAAAAAAAAAAAAACAATTGCCGGAAAATGTGACTACATGTTTAGACTTGCATGTAAGAAGCGTTTTGTGTATGTGTGTGTGTGAGAGAGAAATTAATCTTTTCTTTTCTACTTTTTAGGTAAAATCTTACAAAATAGAAACATCATACATTATTGATGACTTCAGTAAAAATCAACCATCTTCAGGTAATCATCATTTCAATGCTGCAAATTTTAAAGCTGTTTTTTTAAGTTAAAACTATTAATATTGACAAAGTTGAGACTTTTATGGCAAGAAAGTTCATGCTCTATAATCCAGGTACCAAAGCCAATAATTTTCAGTCGGGTCATCTGGAAAGTTAATTAATGATAAGCTAGTCTAAAGAGATGTGTTTTCAGAGCAGTCTTGAACAGAGAAAAGGAAGTAGCGATTCAAAGGTCTGGCGGTAGAAAGTTCCAGAGGTAAGGGGCAGAGCAGGTGAAGGCCCTGCTCCCCGTGGTGGAGAGGCGGGCAGGGGGTGCATGGAGATGCAGCCAAGAGGAGGATCTGAGAGAGCGTGATGGGATGGAGATTTGTACGAGATCAGATAGATAAGGAGGGGCATGGTAAATGGATGGTAAATGGCGCTTATTTATATAGCGCTTTCCAGCTCCCTATGAGGGGCCCCAAAGCGCTTTACAATACCAACCATCCACCCATTCATACACACATTCATACACCGGTAGCGGCAGACTGCCATGCAAGGCGCTATCCAGTCCTGATGGGTTTCTGCTGGGGGAAAAAAGAGGATGCCAGATTGTTGCTATCAATTCTGCTTTTGTTTTGGGTTCCAGTTTTCACGATTTAAAAAGGTTACTGGTTACTGACTGAGAATCTTCAACAGCATAGTGGTTGGTAATTTTGTGCTATGGTCAGTTGTCGGTAGTCAGACTACGGTCAGATTATTGGTCACATAAGTGGATATTTCAGCCTAAAATTGAGTTTTTGGTTGGAGT
>JBBPBX010030370.1:9807-26277 GCA_038048925.1 Garcialebias charrua
GAATAGTAAACAAATCATGTCAGTGGATCTTTAAAGGTTCAGTATGTAATTTCTGGAACACGCTGGAACTTAGGAAAATTTTGAACAGAGACACGTTTCTGGTCCCTCCCCCTCAGAGCCATGGCTCTGAGGGGGAGGGACCAGAAACTTACCCCTTGCTCTGCTGAAATTCAAATTCAAGCTCTGTTTTTATTGGCTGATTCAAATTCAAGCTCTGTTTTTATTGGCTGGTTAACGGTGGGTCACTGTGGCTTTTTAGAAATGCTTTTAGAGAAGCAAGGGGACAATAGTTTTTTTCAGAGATTACTTGTCTAAAATCAGTATGTCAGGAGGTAGTGACAGAGTGAAGAAATATGTTAAAAATATATTGTTAGAAAAGTTACATACAGCTCCTTTAACCCATAATTGTATTCAGTTTAAATGTTTTTTATTTATTTATCAGAGCACAGTACCACTACAAATCTGTGGCAAAACAATGGTTTAGAGGAGGAAGAAAAAGACAAAAGTATCAATGGCATACACCCAAAAACATGGTAACCTGAACAAAGTCTCGGAGGTAGAAAAGGCATCCACTTAAGCATGAGAAAGCACATGCTTCTGTAGGAAGATTGAGCATTTACTAAGAATCGTTAAGATTACAGGTATCAATAGTTTTCATAAGTTTTAAAATTGCTGTACTATAGACATAGTGCCGATCATCATTTGTTTACCACTTTTTTTCTTCTTCTTTCGGCTTCTCCCTTCGTCAGGGGTCGCCACAGCGAACTAGTCACACGAAGGACTTGGCAATTGTTTTTACGCCGAATGCACTTCCCGACACAACCACAGACCACCGAGCTACGACAGCCCTCTGTGTGGAGCAAACATCATTTGTTTACCACTACAGTAATGTCCCAAAATCTTTATTGTTGTTTTTATCACTGTCCACTGTTCTCCTCTTTTTCCTTCCTTTTTTTTCCTTCCCTTCCCTCCATTCTGTCATGGCTCCTCAGTATTCTGCTGCTGTCCTGTGTGGAACGATTTTGCGCAGACACGTCTGGCTCTGGGTAAAGTGCAGTCCCCAGAGGCCATGCTCCGCAGCCCCCAGGTCGCTAGCACCATGAATACATTATGATCCCCATTTCCATCCTGTTGCCACGGCAGCACTTTTCGAGCCGCAGGGCGATTAAGACGTGTGCTGTCGATACACTGATAGGAGCAGAAGTTGGATCTGGAAACTGGCCTTTGATCAGATTTCGTCCCCCCACCTGCTGTTGGTGGCTTCGGCACAGGAAGGCTCAAAGGAGGTCTAGTGATTTTTTTAATTTTTATTGGTTTGACAACCTCACCAGGTGTATATAAGCATATCGGTCGTCAGTCCATTATTTTGTACTCTGTGCTGTATCTCTGTATATCCTGCCTGAACCCCCTCCTTCTTCATTTCATTTCCGTTGCTCCTCCCCATTACCACAGTTTAGCCAAGGCAGCGTTATACGCGGCTTCACTCTGCTTTATGATATTCTGCTATCCTCACGAAAGATGCAACTCCGTTACCTTTCATTGTTTCCTTTTTTTTTCTTTGGGGGGGATGATGTATAAAACATGGTGCTTCAGGTAGAGGATGTTGGGTAGGAAGCCATGTCCCCCTAAATGGCCAGCCGTGTGCATGCGCCTAACACTTCACTGAGCAATCTGTCAACATGTCAGCAACACATGTTTTGTAAAAAGCCTCTGGTGGGAGCCAGGGGAAAAAAGGCACTCCTGCCAGACCAGAGAGGAAATGCTTTTTTCTCTTCTATGCAGTGGATTTTCTATTGCTGGTGCTCAGTCCCACGGGCCCCCCACCACCACCCTCTCCTCTCCTCCACACATGCACCCGTTGTATGCACTTCAGAAATTTGAACTGGGGACCCTCGAGGGGCCTTACAGGGAGGGTGGGGGTATAGGCTTGGAGGGATGGGCTCCCTCTTTTTTTCAGAGCGCCTGAAATTGTGAAAGTATATTGTGGCAGGTCCCCGAGCGGTCTTTTCTAATACCTGAGTTTCTGGCGAAGCTGGAAATTACCAGCGGCTCCCCCGAGGGACGGCTTTATCCACACCAGGAAGGGGAGCAGAACTCAGTGGGGAGGTTACTTAATGCATGGCTGAAATAAAAGAATTTCTGGGAGACAGAGGCTGAAAAGCTTTATTTTTTTCCAGCCCTCCCCATATTCTCTCTCTCTTTCTCTCCCCAGAAGTATAGTTTACTACTCTCTGCCTTCTCTTGAAGGGTTCTAGTTTAATAAACTTTCAGAGGATCCTGCTGGTGCAGACAGCTAGACAAATACCCCTGTGTGTTCTCTTTTGTCGAAGATACAGCTTTTTGTTATGTTCTTGCAAATTTGATTTCTCCCTCTGTCTTTCTTCGTCTTCGCCGCCCTCCGTCTCTCTTCCCTTCTGCGTTTGTCTTCATCTCCCTCGTCCTCTTCTTGCTTTCTGTCTCCCTGTCTGATTCACGCACACATACACACAAAGTTAAACTCTGTCTCTTGTGGTTGAGTTTATTGTTTGGTCTGTCTGTTCGCTCTCCCCCCTCCGCGCTCCCTTTTGTTTTCTGTGTGTTTTGTTGTATTGTGCACAGAGGCTGAGATGCAGATAGAATGCAGACAGTTTGCCCTGGGTGAAGACTGCGTAAGCACCCTTGGTATCTATTTAACAAAAAAAACATTCATCTGTTTACACATGACCAGATGGATAAAACTCTACCTACCGTTAAAGCACGAAGTGTGAGGTATTTTCTATCAGAGATTTGAAGCATGATATTTAAGGACAATTTACTCTTTCCTTTGTATTGATATTTTCTACTTACCCCAATCCAAAATGCCTTTTTCTGCGGTGGCCCCAAGGTGTAAATGAACAACATAAAAAAAAAAAAAGAATTACATTTGGAAAAACACAATAAAAACAACAAAAACACAACAACATTTGAAAAAACGGAATTACATTTGAAAAAACGGAATTACATTTGAAAAAACGGAATTACATTTGAAAAAACGGAATTACATTTGGAAAAACACAATAAAAACAACAAAAACACAAAAACATTTGAAAAAACGGAATTACATTTGAAAAAACGGAATTACATTTGGAAAAACACAATAAAAACAACAAAAACACAAAAACATTTGAAAAAACGGAATTACATTTGAAAAAACGGAATTACATTTGAAAAAAAAAATGAAATTACATTAAGCCAAACCGAAAGTGGCCAAAGCGTGTACTGTAATTAGTTTTTTTCTACTTCCACTTTGGCCACTTCCGGTTTGGCTTAATGTAATTTCGTTTTTTCAAATGTATTTTCGTTTTTTCAAATGTAATTCCGTTTTTTCAAATGTTGTTGTGTTTTTGTTGTTTTTGTTGCGTTTTTCCAAATGTAATTCTGTTTTTTTAAATGTTGTTCATTTACACCTTGGGGCCACCGTATTTTTCTATGATAATCAGCTCCTGTATTAAATACTGATGAATAATTAACCTTGCTATGTTCTTAACCGCCGCAAAACAACATGAAAATCTCGTCTATGTATGAAAGCCTCTTCTTATTCTCTGTCTTCCTCCCCCTCTGCTGTTGGTAAATAATTCAACCTTTTCTCTGTAACAAGTGCTGGCCTTAATAGGGTGCAGTACCTGTAGTTGGGATAAACAAGGCAGCCGGCCTCAGCAGTGAAACAGAGGGATTTGGGTTTCATGAGGCCAGAAGAATAAGTTGTTTCCTTCTGAAAGGTAGAGCAGACTGGCTGACATTAATTAAGCCCTATAGGATAAAGGTTATCTGAAGCCTAGCAAAGCAGAGACTGTGCATGCGGGATGTTATGTCTGCCGAATCCTAATCAAGACTTCTTATTAAAGTGACATGTACAAATTCAGTCGTGTATGATTTGTGCTTTTCGTGTCCCCCCCCCAAAAGGTTTTTATTTTTTGTTGTTTGTTTGTTTGTTTGTTCTGTTGTCGATTCAAAAGAATGTTAACATTTAACCCAACATACCCGAGCTGTGTGACCAAACATTTTTGAATGCAGATGTACTGTAACCTGAAAAAACATTCAGTGGCAATAAGGGTGGGTTCTCATATGAGGTTGTGTTTCTGTGACTTAGCCTTCTTACACAAAATTTAACATTTAAAGGTGCCAGTTCTCATGCCTCATGAAATAAAAATGGTAGGATTAGGGGATGTAAAGATTATTCAATTTGTACAAATACAAAAATGCATATGAGTATAAATCACTAGGCCAGCTGTGAAGGGATTACAGATGAATAGGAGTGATTCCTTTTTTGTCTTTGCACTAATAATCTTTGATCCCTTTAATAATTACTTAAAACGTTCGCGAGCAGGTTTTTTTTTAACAGGCTTCTTCCTAAAAGTAAAGCAGTTGATCTAAATAAGTACCAGGTAGTTAAATTTGTGGGAAAAGACTTCTACAACCATTCTTGCTGTGTATCGGTAAACATTTTTGGTAACTACATCTGAGAAAACTGCAGAGTGTTTGCATAACAGGAGTCTCAATAGGAGTTTACAAATTTTTTTCACCTGTAAGCAATTGTAAAAAGCCCATTCATAACCTTTTTATTGTACTGTAAATAATGTGCAAACATGCATTTTGTCCATCACTGCTGAATTGTTGAAGGAGTCTTTGGCACATTTGCTGCATGGCATTTTTTAAATTTTTTATATTGCATGTGCTTCGTGGTTTTGGTCATTGTAAGCCTGGTTTTGAAAGTGTACTATGATAATGACACGTGGCATGTAGCAATGATGTGCATTGTACTACATCAAATTAAATTATGTGAATGAAGAGATAATTGTATTGTGTCATGCCAATTTTTGCTGTTTTCAAATATTTGATGAGGTCAGTATACACATTATATCAATCACCAGCCCATAAGTTCTACTAACAGTATATACTGTATGTTTCACTATGCACCCTAAGAAATTGTTGTGTGGATTACGGTACATAATTGTGTTAGCTGGAATTTAATATTTTTAGTCAAATTTTAATAGGGATGGGGCCAATCCAATCCAATCCGGTATCGGCCTCCAATACCAGCATAATTTACGTAGCAGATTTTTCCGATCCAACCTGCCGATTTTTCTGATCCATGATTCATGTCTGTGTCTGATGAAACTTCTCCACATGTTGGCTTTAAACTATGGAATGAATTTCCTGAACGGAGGTGTGTCTCATGAACCTAGAGCAATAAGACCCGTCTCACATTCAGGAAATCCATTCCATAGTTTGCAGCCAGCTACAACATGCAGTAGCACTGTGGCTAACAGCTAGCCAACTTTTCATCATAACATGTCCGCTTTGTGGAAGTAGTTTACACTAAACACCGCAAGTCAGCAACGTTCAATGTCTGCAGAGCCATAGCACCACATTAAACTGCGGTAAAGTTCGTTTTACGGCGGACATTCGAGCTCCGATGCTTCAGCGGTCTGCTCCTCTCGCTGAACCAAAACAGGTGGCCCTACCTTGGCCAGCCACGTCCAATCTGACCCGCTCTGTCTGCCCGTCTCGTAGGAGGGGCAGACTGAGAGCGGCTGACTGAAATCAGGCTGCCCGGCCCAGACTGAACAAGAAAAACACACAGCTGAAGCCACAGAGCTCAAATGTTTACCGAGAAGTTGCTAAACGTCATCGTAATTAATGACCAACCACTATCAGTTGTAGAAAACGAAGGATTTCGCAGCTTGATACTTGCAGCCAAGATATAGTTTACTCTCCAGGAGATATTTATCAGTACAACTGTAGACAATCATAAAAAACCATATGAATTAAAAATTACAAGAAAATTGTATACAAAATGCAACAAACAGCTACATTATAAGCATGTAAAACACTAAAAACAGGAACATGTCTGTGTTGGTTTATGCCATGAACTTAGCAGATGTAAAGCTATTTAATATTTTATTTAATTCATTTAAAAGAGACTAAATAAAACAAATTCATCAAAAAGAAAACATTGAATGAAAAGAGTGCAGAAAGAAGAAAACATATTACATCACCCCCTTATTTAAAATAATATATAAAATAACTTTAAACAATCACTTAAATTAATCACTTTAATATCCACTTTGAAGCTAGGAATAAAATAAAACACCTTTTGTGTTAGCAGAATTTAATGGTAACTTTGAAACATCCAACAAAACTTACCTCAAGTTACCTTTTTGGACATGCATGCATATATGTGTACACATTGTACTTGAGAGGCGATTATTACAGCCTCATATAAAATCAATGATGATATCGGAACGGGATTGGTATCGGCTGATATCCAGATTTAAGTATCAGGATCGGATCGGAAGTAAAAAAAAAAAAAGAAAAGTGGATCGTGCATCCATAATTTTTAACAGTCAATTTAAACAGATTTTTGTATTAAGGGATTAATATGAGGTTTCAAAGCCACCAAATACTGCAAGTTAAATCTAACTTAACCACTTTGTTAAAATGTACTGCCGGTATACTGTGAGTGAATAACGATTGTCCCAAGGTGTTTTCTGTACTACCGAGGCAAAGGGGCTCTATTTTTAATGGACTTTGAGTTATGTGTTGCTTTATGCTGGTGAGGTCCTCAGTTATCTAGGACATGGAAAATCATAAAAAATTAAAAACAAAGCAACTGGACTTTATGCATTTCACTTTACAGCCAGGGAGCTTTTTAAGTTCAAACTTGAAGAGTTTTAAGCTTTAAACTGCACGAGATGCTCTGTTTGTGCAAGCTAAATTCACATGCAGAATAATCTCACTCCCCTCCTTCCTGGGGGTCAATGGGGATTAAGGAAGACATTCATGTCTTAATGACAAAGACCAAATTTAAACATACAAGTGTTTTAAAATGTTCGTTTCCTAAAAATTACAGTAGAACATTAGACTTCCTGTGGTTTTTACTCTACTTCACCTTCATGTGATCAAAACATTTCTCTTGTGAGCTAAGACAACAAAACCTTAACCACCTTCAGGAGGGAGGGCAGTGAAATTAATCTGCATGTGAATTTATCTTGCAAAAAACTGGGCGTCTCATGTTGTTTGAACTCTGCACTCTCCAGCTTCGAATTGTAAAAGGTTTCCGAAAGGAGAGCAAATAATCTTCTACTACAGCCAAAGTTCAGTTGCTTGTTGTTTAAACATTTAGGATGTTGTGCGCCGTGTGATTTCAGTGCTTTTACAAATCGTTTGCCATCTGTGAATTATTTTGATGACTTTGAATCTTTGAAAATATATATAAATTGTTAAATTATTATCTACGGTACATTTAAACAACAACGTTTAATGGAACTAGTTAAAGTACCGTCCATCCATCCATCCATCCATCCATCCATCCATCCATCCATCCAAAATCTTTACCCACTTCTTCCTTTCTGGGTGGCAGGTGTCACTGGTGCCTATATCCAGCAGTCACTGTGTGAGAGGCAAGGTGCACCCTGGAGAGGTTGCAGGAGTTTAAGTACCAAAGTTAGATAAACATATTAAAACACATCACATATCACAAACAATGATGGATCCAGCTACAGGCAGGAGGTGAAACACCTGGAGAGCTGGTGCAGGAAGAACAAACTTCACATCAACGTGAAGAAAACGAAGGAGATGATCGTGGATTTCAGAAGGAATAAATACACCTATCCCACCTACACCCCCGAACATAAGAGGATCTGCGGTGGAAGTGGTCTCCAGCTACAAGTACTGGGTGTGCACCTGAATGACAACCTCATCTGGGGCAACGGCACCACCAGCCTGATCAAGAAAGCTCATCAGAGACTCTACGTCAAGTCTTCATGTGAGTCAGTTCACTGTGGTGACCCCCAAAGAAAAGAGCAGCTAAAAGAAGAAAAAAATATATTAGTGTTTAACATATAGCTTACCGTAGATCCTTATACAGTATACTGTACTGTTTATTTTTAGACTTTACATTTTTGCTATTTTTGGGTGTAACTGGGACCCTGAGTACACAATTTCATTCCACCTCATGTACCACATGTGATGCAAATGACAATAAAGAACCTTGAACCTTGATAATCATCCAACATTTCATTGCATAGGGTGTACTTCTCTATCTCCCTCCATAAACATTGAATAATTGGATGACAGTCACAAATATAAGAATGATCTGTAGGGTAGAACGTAATGCTTCTATCTCCTAGCTGTCTAGTAACTGGTCCTGGTTGTCTAGTAACTGGTCCTGGTTGTCTAGTAACTGGTCCTGGTTGGTCCTGGTTGTCTAGTAACTGGTCCTGGTGGTTAAAGCACTCTGCAGTATACAGTAAGGTGATCTCAAACATCTTTTCCTCACTCTCGTCTTGACCTGTCACCTTACGTCTGCAAACTTTAATTAAAAGTCACCTTATTAATTCTTGAAATTTAAAATAGCCATGAGATTACTGACACGGGATATAGTACTATCTTATACAGTAGTGTGCCATTTTCTATATTAGTGACCACAACAATAGCCAGACCATTGTACTGTAGTAGTTAAAAAAAAAAAGTAATGTCTTCTTTCATATACTGTACCGATAACGGCTGGTGTCCTCTCATCTACAACGGCCTCATGAAAAGTAATTAGCTGATATGGATGTTCCTGTCGGTGATAACTGATATTAGGGGACTATTACATTCACTCTCCTGAATGATGACATTTGAAATGAGTTCATTACAGTACAGTAAGCTGTATATTCATATTGCTGCATACAATATTCCAAGATATGAGAACAAAACGTTTGTGGCATGCACAAAAAGGAAAAGGCCTCAAAAGATTTAATAAACTGTAGTGATTCCCTTTGTTTTATTAGAACCTATAACTCAGCTCTTACTTTTGATTTACCCACTTAATATTGCTTTTAATGCCAAAATCAAATATAAAGTCATACAGAGTGTCTGAGCTCCTTCCTCAAGTTTTGCTTGGATTAAATTGATGATAATTCACATGAGGGGTTTGTTTGGCAGTCGTGCAAGGTCGTCTCCTGAGAGAGACATAAATAGCCTCCCAGGTGGTGGCATGTAGCTAAGTAAATGGCTATGAAGCCAAGATGTACTGAGCCTATGTAAAGTATGTGTTGAGGTGTTGGCATGAAAAGAGAGTACAGGTGGTCCTCGACTTACGAACGAGTTCCATTCCTACATATCATTCGTAACTCGAAAATTCGTATGTCGGAACGCATAGCACGTGTCGTTCGTAAGTCCGGATTTTTGGTCGTAAGTCGGAAAATGTATGCTAACGCTGCGCCGCACACCCGTTTTTCAACATGAGACTGAACAAGCGTACATACTGGTTCATAAACATGCACAGCACTTTGTTTACAAACGGTAAGCTAACACACCTTCATCTAAAAACACATACCAGTGCTGTATTAACTGTACAACATTATTGTTCGTAAGTCCGTTCGTAAGTCCGGAACTTCGTGTCGATGCCTTCGTAAGTCGGGGACTACCTGTATTAAAAAAAAACATGAACTTCTGCAACATCTTATTTTTTTATAGAAACCCTGAAAGTTTTCCACTAAATTCATCAGTATGCAAATGTTTAACACAGTTCTAGAGAAAACTTTTGTCTGCCAGCTGATAGCTAAACAGAAATAAATCATTGTGAAGTGTTGAATGAATAAGTAAAATGCCCTGTAGTCATTTGTCCAGTTGTGTTTAGGCTTTATCTTTAAACACTAATCTGCAAATGAAGATGACAATCAGGACAGCAAAGTGCTTTACTTGACGAGGTGTCTGCCTGTTTGTTTGCTCATAACAGTGTTTACTCTTATTATCCGTTCACTAATAAGATACGCAGATTATGAGCTGCCTGGAAACCAGTGGAAAACAATGAAGAGGAAACAAAGCAAACCCCTAAAGCTGCCTGCCATTTGCGCTCACATACTGTACACACATGTCATGAGTATTCTGGCACCGTTACTGGGCCAAAGAAGTGCTGGTCTGGGGCCTGGCCCATTCTCCAGAGACAACCCCCTAGCCTCCTCCCTCTCCGCCCCCTTCCCCCTTCCTGTGCAAGTCTGTGGACACAGTCGGAGGCGACAAGGTTGCACAACAGCTCTCGAAAACCTTCACTTTGCAAACACGATCACAAGAAAACACAGTCTGTCATTAGGAATCTGTTTAAGAGGCAAAATAATTAGAACGACTGTGATAATTGTGTCAAGGGGGAAATAGATCAGACGAATTATGGGAAGGACCAGAAAATCTTGCCATAGCTTTGTTACTTTGCTGTTGGTTCATTTCAACATTGATCCACCCTTCCATCTGTCATCCTGTTCCTGCGCTCCGTCGTCAGCTCTTCATTTCTTTCTTCCTTTCTGTCTCCCCTGTCTTGGATTCAAGAGTGGAGGAGCCTTCTGGCTTTAAAACGCAGAAGGGATGAAGATGTTTATTCATCTGGAGGGTATTAGAGCCATGATTAAGGACTGGAGGGAGCTGTAAGGCTGATGCGACGTCTGCGTTGCTCGTTCGTGGGCCGCCTTTGGGATTCTGGCCAACACGCCGAGAAAACAAGAAATGAAGAAAAATGAAAATGAAAAAAAAAAAAAACTTGTAGTGAAATTTGATTCTCTCAGAAAACGACAGGAGTTTAAATTTTGTCTGTCTAGCGCACGCTCCCAGTCTCTGTCCTCGCAGCTAAGCTAATTATTAATGAATGCGGTTTCTGTTGAACCTTGGAGAGGTGTCAGCGCTGCAGTCGCTGAGGGTTAAAAATTCTTGACATTTAAGACAGGGATGCATGAAAATACATCGTCTTGCTTGAGTTGATGCTTGTTTTCCTTCCCCTCCTGCTCCGCTCTCTCCACTATGCATGTTTTCGTCTCCCTTCTGGGCTGTTTCCAGTTGTTTTACCACTGACAAGCTGAAATGCTATTGAGGAGGTATCAAATAAAGCCACAGTGTATTAATCAGAGAAAGAATAGGTCATGGGTCAAGGAGTGGGGTCATGGCTTTTTGATGTGAGCTAAGGCCAGGGCAGGATTTCACCTTCCCTTCCAGGGACAAAAATAGATTGTATTAAGCTAGTTCATACATTGTGGGCCATTCTGGAGTAGCCAGATTAAATAAATTAGGCACCATTTTGCAAATGTTCTTGGCCTTTTTGTTGAGTTTTAAGTAATAGATAGAGGCTCTTGAAATTTGCAGAGCAGACCCTATTTTAATGAAGCAACTCTTCTGTAGGAACTCAGCACATTTCAGTATGCACATTTTCTTTTGCTAAGCTGACCACATAAATCATGTTTCCTGAGGTAACTAAGTGTGTGGGGAAACATAAAAGAGCATCTGAGTAAACTCTCATGTGAAAACAACAGCAGCAGCACTGTACAGTCCTGCAGCATCCCTCACAGTAGCTGACTGGCTAGCTGACTGTCCACTGGGTCCTCAGCCTGGTCTGCCGCAGTGTTGAGGGAACAACACACACTCACACACACATGCTGAGGCACCCCTGCTTATTGAAGCCCAGCCCAGACCGGTCCTGCCTGGCCCAGCACTCCCTAGCTATTGCAGTGAGGCAGGTGGTGAAGAGGCATGCTGGGGGACAGATTGTCCTCCTCCTCTCCTCCCCCTGAGAGGCTCACAGTGGATGCTGGTCTGGCCAAGACCAGAGGAACTGCCTCCTTCCTGTTTGTGCAGGAGTCCACCTGAAGTGGTCAACGGCCCTTCCTTTTCACGACACTAGCCACCCGGTTGCAGAGAAGCTGTATCGGCTGCAGCCACCTGCAAACAAACTGTTCCACCTGGATCCATCATTCTGGTCTGAACATTTTGCTTTGTACCTTAAAGTCTTAAAATATGAAAGTGTTATTTGTTCACATCCAAATTGGACAACGGCGTCGATTTGAAAACTCACAGCCAAGTCGCTACAGCAGAAAGTAAAAATTACATTTTATTTTTCTAAAGATGAAAATTACATACAATTTGAATGATTTTCCAGAAAAAGTGAACTCTTACCTTGTCACATGGTGATGCTTTGTTTAAAACAAACACTGCTAACAAGAAGACTGTATTTTGTTGCAAACCTTCTACCGGTACTTACGTTACTTCTCCAATTAGTGTTTTGTTGCTCCACAGCCCACCCACTGCCCCAATAATAACCGATTACCAGCAACAAAAACACATTTTATGTGAGTAATAGTGCGATAAAATCTCATGTTCTGGCCTTCTTAGTAATTTATTTATTCAATACACAATTTTAAAAACAGCCCAGTGACCCTCATGTGCACTAAGCTGCTCTGTGTTAGTTTCTCTGAAAGAAAAACAAAGCAAAGCATGACCAAATGACACACACACAAAAATCACAAAGTTCTGCAAATAGATGTTTTCATCCTAATCTAATTGCTCAAATAAACTTTAATGTCACTAAGAAATATTTACTAATAAATTCAATATTTGCTTTATTTTGCACTTTTGAATTCAGGCCAATATGATATGTAGAACACAATCATTTGTTAGCGCTTGGAGTAAGTGTTGAAAATAACTATCAGCTACAGCCATGTTGCATACCATGCTATGTTTTAGCTCATTATCTCTCAAATTGGCTGAGTTACGGCTACATTTGTTTGTTTGTTTATTTTTATTAATTTCATTTCAATTAAAACAAGACATATTCAAAACAAATAAATAAAATACCTATAAAATGAAAGGCAGCAGAAGAAGAATGAATTCTTATAATTTCTGCCTCTTCTTAACAATATCAAATCAAAACAATCAATTCAAAAAATACATAATACAACACACCACAAAATGTATCACAATTATTCAGTATAATTTCTTAATATTAGCAAACCTTATACATGTACAGTATATATATATCGACATTTGTATTTACGTAGCTGTAGCAGCCATCCTGAGTCAGACTGACTCCAAAAGTAATCAGTTGTGATTACTTAGTGATAACTTTAAAGAGGTTTAATAAAATTTATTCAGTGTTTCAAGACATATTTTGCTAACAGCATAGACCATATGTGCAGTGGCTGCTCCTGAGTTGTCCACCAGGGGGGCTATTTACTCACTTATATACATTTTTATTATAAACCCATTGTTAATATTTCTTACCAATATACAGTCAAAACTCTGCAAAAATATTTGTAGGACACAAAAACATTATCTTCCTTGTCTTATCAATTTATTAAACTTCATACAAAAATTTAATACAAAGGCTTCTTTGCAATTTCAGTTTCAAAAAAAGATTTTTCTAAGACATGATGAATTTACTGGAACATCTTTAACCATTTATCCAAGTGATTTTTTTTTATCTTGTCATGTGCCATTTTTAATAAAGGACAAATATCCTTATCTGTATCAATCATACAATTGGTCAGTGACTAAGTTAAAACACCCATTTTTTAAGAGGGTCAAGTAACATTTGTTGCCACAAATTACACCAAAGCTTTTCAAATCACAACTTTAGATTACTAGTGACCAATTAGGATATGTTGCTGTTGTTACACATACAATTATGTAGCCCCAGTTGAAAGTAATGTAGGCATTTTTTTTGTGTTTGATATGCAGAGATTAAAAGATGGGTGTCAAGTGTCAGAGAACAGATTTTGTCCTTTGATTCAATAATTAACTGCAACCACCAATCTTTTGGCATTAACATTTTAAAATAATGACATTCAGAAGTGAAATACTGTACATGAAGGTGCAATATTATCTCAAGATAAACACAAATGTGTTTGAATAAATGTGATGGACACCAATTGAGTGAATAAATAATTGTGCAAATAAATTCCCACATTGCCAACATCTATGTTGTAGATGGCTGTTTGCATGAAGACGTACATGTTGTGGAGCATTTGATTATAAACAGTTCCAAATACAAAGTGAGACTTAAAAAGTTCATCAAAAGCTCCAAGTGAGCTGGTTGACTTGCGTGGTATGACCTGCTTGTCCAGAACAATGAAGAACTTTTGTGGATGGTGCTCCTCCTCTGGCCCAACAGCAAGTAGGCTGCGTAGTGAAGTTGATGGCACCAACATGGTCCTGGATGCTTGTTCCACTCTAAAGTATGAAAAACATGAAGAAGAAGAAGAAAAAGGAAAATAAGTGAGATTAAAACATTTCTGCATTTCTACTTGCAAGAGACTTTGTTTTCATTCTCCAGATCAATACAGTGTTAAGGAATAGTAAAACACCACCAGTGACATTTATTATATAAAATTATTAATGTTTGATCATTTTTATAGGCAAATTGAAATAAATGTAGCCATCAGAGTCCAATACAATAAAACCTGGAGGCTAGAGCTAGCATGCTAGCTCCAAAAACAAACTCACCAGTTGCCACTTTTAGAATAATAATAATAATAATAATGTCTATTCCTGTCATCTGCGTATGTTTCCCATACACAGACGAAATTCGTCTCTGCATTTAACCCAACCACCTACCAGGTGGTGCAGTGAGCAGCCCGAAAGCGCCCGGGGAGCTGGAGAAATAGGTGTGCACTCATAGACACCCCAAGCTGGGTAGTGGCCGGGGCGCGAACCCGCGACCTTCGGGTCCGTAGTCAAAAACCCTGCCACTAGACAATCTTGGCTCCTTAAACAGTCAGCTGAAGGCTTTTTTCACAAAATTATACTTCTAAGTTGAGAGACATGAGTCAGAAATGGCAAATAGGCATTAGATAAAGAGCTTTCAATGATTTAAAACCTACCTGAGCCCCCTGCTTGAGTCACTGACTGCACGGCACATTTCCCAGATAAAAACAAAACAAAACAGGAAGCACATGATCGATAGATAGAGCTCACGTTGGACATGTCCTCGGCGCTGAAAACTGCACCCAGCATCTTCCCATTGTTTTGTAATGTCGTGGAATAACTGCGCATGCGCCATTATTAACGAGAGTCTATGGATAATATTCATGTCCCTTCAGAACAGGAAATATGTCACCAATCAGAAAAAGTTTTTTGAAACAAACAATATAACTCATCATTGCTCATAAAATATTTATCCTACAAACCTAAAAACATATATGCATGTACAGTGTATTTCAAAATATTTTTTATTTTATTTCATTTTTATTACATTTTTTTTCAGTCTTCAATGTAAAATGGTGAATAGCTCCAGAAGTTCCAGGGGTGGCACCCTAGCGCCCCCTATTGGCCGGCGGCCCCTGCATATGTGTCAAACTCAATTCCCAGGGGCCAAATGTGGCCCTCGTTGACGTCTTATCTGGCCCTCAAGATGATATGTGAAACGTAAAATACTTCTATCTCTTGAATATTTTCAGTAATCTTTGAGTATGATGTTGAAAGCACAACGGAGAACATCAAATGAGACCAATCAAATTCTTGCTGAGGAACCTGTGACCAGGAAAAGATGATGGGTATCTGATTTGAGTTCGTGTAGATTCTGAAATTGGCCCTTAGTTTGAAAAATGTTTTAATTTTGGCCCCCTTTTGGAAGTGAGTTTGACACCCCCTGGCATAGACAAACACATTAACAGGCAATGACATGGGCAAAAACATTATAGTTCTGCCTTTGTCTTCGATGATGGACAACAATAACCAATATATAATAACATTATAACCTATCTCTAAAATGTTTTGCAGTTCGGACAGCACAATATTGCATGGGGATTATTTTATTTAAAATATACCAATGATTATCCATAGAAATGGGACATACTGTATGTTTTATTTAAGTTTGTCAGCACTGATAAACATTGTAGGGATTAATTTTTATAACCGAACATGAACTGTTTCAAACTATATCACAAAAAAGTGGCCTGCTACTGTAAAGGATGACTGGCCGCCCTACTTTTCTTCCTCTGGCCTTCCATTTGTCTAGCTTTCCTTGGTTGCCACTGGGGCTCTGTGATTTCTGGGACAGTGACCAAGTGCTCCTGTCTGAGCTGGGGGACGTGGTTAATGTGGACAAAGTAGTTGACAGTTTGCCGCTTTCCCATGGTTGGGGTACAGAGCCACGAGGGCCAGAATAATGGACACCCACACCACGGAGTCAGGACAGCGTTTGATGTTCCAGCTCTCTCGTTTTTTTTTTTTTTTGTCAGACTCCTGCGTGAAAATATCCCCGCTGACTGCAATTTGGGAGCTGTGAGTGATTCTCCTTGAAGTTGTTGTGTGGAAACATGTTGTGTAGTTGATGCACATGATGTTAGGCCAAAGTAACTTGCTGATGAAACTGCAGGAAGAGGGTCTTTCTTTATTCCAGCCTGTGTTTTTTCTGTTTTGGTTTGTTTTATTGTGTCCAGTACAACATAGTATTCTTGATCGTCGATCCTCCTGATGTATAGCACAACCCCTCCCTCCCATCCTGTAGTGTGATGGATTTGATTGATCTGTAGCAAAGGTGTAGAGGGACCTGACATTTCTCAGTGATGTGTAAAAACATATTGTGTTTGCTAAAATAAAAAAAGAGAAAGGCAGAAAGAGTATACAACCCCTCAAACCACTACCACCACACACATCTCTCTCTCTCTCTCTCTCTCTCTCTCTCTCTCTCTCTCTCTCTCTCTCTCT
>JBBPBX010030371.1:16822-30258 GCA_038048925.1 Garcialebias charrua
AAAATAACTTTAAATAACTTTAAACAAACAACCACTTAACTCCATATCTGTAAAATTAACTGAATTATAACCATTTTTGAGTTTGGCTTATTTCAATTGCCTGCTGCAGCCATCTTCAATTCAAATATATCCAAAAGTTAATCAGCAGTAAAGAAACATCCGTTTATTATTTCTTGAAAGATTTTTCAAAATCTGTCCAGAGGGTCATGAGATATTTTGCTAACAGACCAACACCATGGATGTACTTTAAAAGTCAACCAGTCGTAGAGAGCCATTCAGTGATTATTTCTTGAAAGTTTAATCAAAATCTGTTCAGTTGTTCATAAGATATTTTGCTAACAGACAGATGCAGAATACAAACATAATTTGATGATTTCTGGCAAACCGATCAACAAATGAGTCACTCATTTGTTGATCAGTTTGCCAGAAATCATGATGCCAGAAATCATGAAATTCTACGATTTTGTATTAATCAAAATCGCAGAATACAGTTGCTGTGATAGTAGGGCAGCCAATTTTGTTACCTGTATATAATTTTGGACTGAGAAACTGAACCAAGACTTCACCTAACAGTTAAGTAAGATTTCGAATCTGTCTTTGTTGAAGTTCATCTCGGAGAAAAAGACAGATTCGAAATCTTACTTGACTCTTATTTTTTTAAAGCAGTGATTAACCATTGTAACCAAAGAAAATAGTTTAAAAAATCAAATGAGAAAAATATAAATCATTTTACACAGTATTTGTATTGACTGAATAAAATATATTAATAAGCAAATAAAATGATAATGAAAATAACTGTTAGGTGAAGTCTTGGTTCAGTTTCTCAGTCCAAAATTATATACAGGTAACAACGTTCATCTGATAAACGTGCCCCTCTGACAAAACCTCTGGCCCCAGCTTGGCCCCACCAGTACAACTGGTCTACAACTGCCACTGCATCAAACTTGCTCCCACACGACAGTATCCCACTGGGTGAGACAACAATTGGAGTTAGGAGATCTGCTCGTTTACAAAAACAGCAGCCCCTCAATCCAATAAATCCTGTTTTGGAGGGAAATAATAGCTTTCCTGTTCTGACTCAATCTAATAGACTCCATCTGTCTTCGAGGAGACTCGATCAGGGTAGTCTGTTAACACTACTTTGACTAAGGCTGCGCTTTTTTGCGCAAGTGAACTTGGCTTCTAAATCCCCCGGTCCCTTTCAGTGGGCTATATAATGTTGATTCAAATGCTAATGACCCTACTAAAGACCCATTAATTGTACACCTACACCCCCACCCCCTACCCCTCAGTCCAAAATCCTTGGACCCAGTGCAGGCCTTGTATAACACATAAGCATTTATCGCTGCCAGGTCAAGCATGTTATAGAACACGGCAATGGGCCGCACCATATATAAATGTGCAATCTGGTCCATTATACCGATGTGTCAGTTGACCTCAGGTCATGTGACCTGTGTCGGTCCGTCAGTTGACCTCATGTCATGTGACCTGTGTCGGTCAGTCAGTTGACCTCATGTCGTGTGACCTATGTCGGTCCATCAGTTGACTTCATGTCATGGTCCGTCAGTTGACCTCGGGTCATGTGACCTGTCGGTCCGTCAGTTGACCTCATGTCGTGTGACCTATGTCGGTCCATCAGTTGACTTCATGTCGTGTGACCTATGTCGGTCCGTCAGTTGACCTCGGGTCATGTGACCTGTGTCGGTCCGTCAGTTGACCTCAGGTCATGTGACCTGTGTCGGTCCATCAGTTGACTTCATGTCGTGTGACCTATGTCGGTCCGTCAGTTGACCTCAGGTCATGTGACCTGTGTGACCTCGGGTCATGTGACCTGTGTCGGTCCGTCAGTTGACCTCGGGTCATGTGACCTGTGTCGGTCCGTCAGTTGACCTCAGGTCATGTGACCTGTGTCGGTCCATCAGTTGACTTCATGTCGTGTGACCTATGTCGGTCCGTCAGTTGACCTCAGGTCATGTGACCTGTGTCGGTCCGTCAGTTGACCTCGGGTCATGTGACCTGTCAGTCCGTCAGTTGACCTCGGGTCATGTGACCTGTGTCGGTCCGTCAGTTGACCTCAGGTCATGTGACCTGTGTCGGTCCATCAGTTGACTTCATGTCGTGTGACCTATGTCGGTCCGTCAGTTGACCTCGGGTCATGTGACCTGTGTCGGTCCGTCAGTTGACCTTGGGTCATGTGACCTATGTCGGTCCGTCAGTTGACCTCAGGTCATGTGACCTGTGTCAGTCCGTCAGTTGACCTCAGGTTTTTTGACCTGTGTCAGTCCGTCAGTTGACCTTGGGTCATGTGACCTGTGTCGGTCCGTCAGTTGACCTCGGGTCATGTGACCTATGTATGTCCGTCAGTTGACCTCAGGTCATGTGACCTGTGTCGGTCCATCAGTTGACCTCAGGTCATGTGACCTGTGTCGGTCCATCAGTTGATTTCATGTCGTGTGACCTATGTCGGTCTGTCGGTTGACCTCAGGTCATGTGACCTGTGTCAGTACGTCAGTTGACCTCATGCCGTGTGACCTGTGTCGGTCCGTCAGTTGACTTCATGTCGTGTGACCTATGTTGGTCCGTCACTTGACCTCAGGTCATGTGACCTGTGTCGGTACGTCAGTCGACCTCAGGTCATGTGACCTGTGTCGGTCCGTCAGTTGACCTCGGGTCATGTGATCTGTGTCGGTCTGTCAGTTGACCTCGGGTCATGTGACCTTTGTCGGTCCGTCAGTTGACCTCAGCTCATGTGACCTGTGACAGTCCATCAGTTGACTTCATGTCGTGTGACCTATGTCGGTCCGTCAGTTGACCTCAGGTCATGTGACCTATGTCGGTCCGTCAGTTGACCTCAGGTCATGTGACCTGTGTCGGTCCGTCAGTTGACCTCAGGTCATGTGACCTGTGTCAGTACGTCAGTTGACCTCATGCCGTGTGACCTGTGTCGGTCCGTCAGTTGACTTCATGTCGTGCGACCTATGTTGGTCCGTCACTTGACCTCAGGTCATGTGACCTGTGTCGGTACGTCAGTTGACCTCATGCCGTGTGACCTGTGTTGGTCCGTCAGTTGACCTCATGTCGTGTGACCAGTGTCCGTCCGTCAGTTGACTTCATGTCGTGTGACCTGTGTCATTTTGTCAGTTGAACACATGTCATGTGACCTGTGTCGGTCCGTCAGGTGACGGACAACAATAGGTCAAGCATGTTGTAGAACACAGCAATGGGCCACCTGCATGTGCCGACATGCACCGTATATACATGTGCCAAGGACAAGGAGAGAGACAGTACTTGTAAGCAAAATAATTTATTTGACAGACCATCAGGGTTACAGGATAATCAGCACAGCAGAATAAGACAATTTTAAGCATAAAATTGTTCTGGAACAGACAAAGCTTTCCGTTCAGTGGATGTCCCAAAATGCTCAACTGTGAGATAAATTCAGGGTCCGTTATGTGTGAATTCAGGTCAGGGCCTCTCTTCTGACTAAGGGGGAAGTGCAAGCAGAGTCTTACTTACCTGGTGGAAACATTGGAATGTAGTCTGTGCAGTCTGGTGTGGTGGGGGTGTCTGAGTTGAGTGCACACATATTTATAACAAAAGGCAGTTAATGGTCCAATAATTGCTCTGGAGAAGGAGGGGTCTGTCCTCAGGATCTTGAAAATTCAGTCATCCTAGTGTTAACACATCAATGCGGAGGCCCACTCCCCAACCTGGTTGACCCTCAAAGGTTCACATAGGAAGTTGTAGTCCAGTCGTTTAGGCCAGGAACTAGAATTAATTCCAGCCTGTTAGCTGAAAAGGACAGGCTAATGGCTTCGGGCCTACCAAAGAATGTAGTGAAAACCATACAAAATGCCCGTGCTGGGTCAACACAGTCTCTATACGCACAAAAGTGGCGTATCTTCGAAGCCTGGTGCTCAGAAAGAAATATCATTTCTTATGCTTGTGACTTGGCTCAACTACTAACTTTCATTCAGGATTTACTAGAAAAGGGTCGTTCTTATTCAACAATTAAAATGTTCCTTGCAGCTATCTCTGCCTGTCATGAGGGCTGGGGACACAGGACTCCTGGAGCACATCCAATCATAATGAGATATATGAAAGGTGTGCTTTGAACCAAGCCACCCTGCAGAACCTTGACCCCTGGTTGGGATCTTGGCCTGGTCTTGGGGGCTCTTTGCGACCTGTCATTCGAGCCTCTGAGCGAGATTAAGATAGATCTTCTATCTTATAAAACTGCTCTTCTCCTGGCTCTGTGCTCGGCGAAACGCGTGGGTGACCTCCACATTCTATCTGTACATCCATTATGTTCCATATTCGCCCCTGATGGGTCAAAGATCACCCTGAGGCCTAATCCCGCTTATACTCCCAAGGTCTTGACCTTCAACCATTGGAGTCTAGACTTTGACCTCTCCTCCTTCCCACCTGCCCTTGTTCTTACTCAGGAACAGGAGAGACTAAAGGCTCTCTGCCCTGTGAGAGCTTTACGTACTTACATACAGAGAACAGCTGAATGGAGGGAAACAAAGCAACTGTTCGTCTGCTTTACCGCACCTGCTACAGGAAAGGCCCTATCAAGACAGCACCTCTCACATTGGGTGATGGAGGCCATTAAAAGGGCATATGGTAGCAAAGTTTAACAAGTACCCCCTGGAGTGCATGCTCACTCAACCTGGGGCTTGGCCACTTCCTGGTCATTGTTCAAGGGCGTGTCAGTTGCAGACATTTGTGCTACCGCGAACTGGAGCACTTTAAACACTTTTGCAAAGTACTACAGTTTGGATGTTACTGCGTGTGAGGTCACTCAGGTTGTTCTTTCTAATACATAATAGAAAGTAGCTTTGAGATGCCTTCTGGTCAAAGGCAGGCATTCACACTAACAGGCATTTTACTGAGCATTTCAAGGGTGTGAATGAATTACGTTCCCATAGCAAGTATGTTGCACCGAGAGACCGAACTGAAAGGGAACTGAAAGTTATGCACCATAACTCATGTTCCCTGAAGGAAGGGAATGAGGTGCAACATAGCTGGCCCTTTTCAATGCTGAAAGCTCGGTGAAGTGCAATTTTGGAGACAGTTGGAGGGGCGTCAGTCGCCTAAGTACCTAAAGGGCGGTACCTCTGGCGCGGGGTGACGTCCCCTGCCGTAAAAGGCGTGAATGTATTCCTTCAGGTAATCGCACGGGGGCACAATTCCCATAGCAAGTATGTTGCACCTCGTTCCTTTCCTTCAGGGTACATGAGTTATGGTGCATAGCTTTCAGTTTTTTTCAGCTTATGTTACCGTTTTCCTCAACCTAACCTTGAACCTGACCCAGAGGACTAACCCTAAACCTAACCCAGTTACCCTTGTGCCTAAACCTAACCAAGAGCCTAAACCTAACCGAAGACCCTTTACTCTAAACCTAACCACGTAGCTAAAGATGGAGCCTGCTGTCATCATTTGTAACGGTGACAACATACCTTTAAACCTACTAGTAGGTAAAGTAGGGACGCTACGAATGGGGGTGATAATAATTGATAGGGACCATTTTATAGATGATAACATCCGAAGCGGATGAATGACTCAGACCCCTGACCAATCAGTGACCGACAATGTTTCTGACATCACATTTTGGTGCCAGCTCAGCTCGATTGGTACCCTTGAGAAGAAGAGACCAAAAAAGTTGCCGGTTCCACAAAAAAGTGCTATTGGAAACCGTCTCAGAAGCGTACCGAACTGAGCCAAGTCGCGCTGAAGAGGAGCTATGGAAAAGGCCCATGTATTGTACACTAGCCTGGTTAAAACCAGACCCTTGTCCTTCACTTCACTTCGTACTAGGGTCTGAACTTTCTCTATAGAGAACCGATTCTTGCTGGAGGCGTGACCTCTGCTGAGGTTATACCAATCGTTAACGTTTGACCGTGACGTATGTTGCGCGGAGCTGCAACATACGTCACGTTAGCCTGTCCAGTCCAGCTAGCCTGGCGAGGGTCAGGCGAACTATTCAGATAAACAGCTCAGAAACCACTCGGTGGATATTTTTTCTGCTACCAATGTGTAATTATATGGATTTAATTTACTGACTGTTGGCCTGGATGAAACATTTGAGATAAAATTCGATTTTTTATCATTTATTTTCGTAGCGCCCCGAGAGGCTGTCTGGAAAAAGTCAAACCGAAACAATTTAAATCTAGCAGATTTGACCATTTCGTGAATTGATTTAGGAACGGTTAAGCTCAGGAACCCTTCTGCTATAACGTCAGCTAAGAAATATATTTTTTCTCGGCAAAGAAATAATAGTTTTTTACCATGTTTTCTTGTAAATTCCTTTGTGCAAGCAGCCATTTTGAGCCGGGCAAACTGGGCATGAAATCGACGTCGTTCAAAACTCTGCCTTCTGTTCTCTGATTGGTCCGGAAACTCTGCCTTCTGTTCTCTGATTGATCCGGTCAAAAATCTGCCGGCGAAATCCTTGTCTATGGGAGAAGTCCCAGACGGAGCAGTGAAGGGAAATGAGAATTGAGCGGAGCTGCGTAGGAAGGCGAGGGACAGGCTAATTGTACACATACAAATCTTGTTTTACGGTTGTGTGGCTACTTTTGAGACTAAAAAACTAAATGATCTTTACAACGGTGGAGATAAATTATGACAGAGCTCATGCACAACTGGGTGCACACTTTGGAATTTATCATATCAAAGGGCCTTCACATCATCACGTTCACTGTAACATATTTTGTTCTATTGGACCATTCATGTGTCCTTTTTGAGAGTGTTGTCCTGTGCATGAATTTTTTTTTTAGACAGAAGTCATCACAAAAAGGTATATCACTGAAAACACCTGTGATCAGATTTTTGAGGCTTTCTTTTACACACGTCCTCACCTGGACTTCTGTCAATGAACTCATACATTATTTTAAATTTATAATTTGTAAACACTATTATTACCATTGCCCCCATCACTGTGAAGACTGCCTGTGGTAANGTGGTTAGTTTTTGTCCCTTGGCTGAGCACAGACTTGGAAATACCCTCCATCCATTTGTTCTTCTTGTGAGTGATAAATAAGATATCAACTTCCATTTTGGTGTGTGGCTGCATCAAGACATAAAATTTGGTTGTCACGTCAAAATCCAAGATGGCCACCGCCAGAGGTATACAGGTGGTCCCCGACTTACAAACGAGTTCCGTTCCTACGCACCGTTTGTGACTCGAAAATTCGTAAGTCGGAACGCATTACACGTGGCGTTCGTAAGTCCGGATTTTTGGTCGTAAGTCGGAAAATGTATGCTAACGCTGCGCCACACACCCGTTTATCAACATGAGACTGAACAAGCGTACATACTGGTTCATAAACATGCACAGAACTTTATTTACAAACAGTTAGCTAACACACTTTCATCTAAAAACACATACCAGTGCTGTATTTACTGTATAACAGTACTGTTCGTAAGCGCGTTCGTAAGTCCGCAACGCCGTAAGTCGGGGACCACCTATATATGTAAACCGGCCAATCTGATCATTGGAAGAAGTTGTTTTCTACTTAAAAGCAGTGCTGGGCAGCGCTAATCCAAAAATTAGTTCCACAATTTTAAAACGCTTATTAATTTTTTTAGGTCCACAATTTCAAAAGCACAAATGTCTTATAAAAATTAGGGGAAGCTAATCTAATCCGCTATTTATATATTTATATATTCTATATATATATATATTTATATATAGCCGGCAGCGTTATGCAATATTTGCACTACACTGCCAACTGAAAAGTAACAAAAATGATCCTAAAAGGATGAAATTACAAAAATCAAAGGATTTATTTAATACTTTACGTACATATATTCTATTCGGCCACGAAATCAACAAAAAATAGAATGATCTTTTAATCCCTAAAACCACTTTTAAATCTCAAATACACGGGTGTGTCGCCACCGCATTTATACATAAAAGTAACCCAAATACATAAAACTAACGACTCACCGTCGAATGGTCGACACAAAACACACAATAAAATCCTCCGGCCGCGTTAATTTGGCTTGAAACAGCGGGGTTCTCTGCGGATTTATCCATTAGTAACCCAGCACAACTAGCTGGACACAGAGTTCAGCGTCCAGTTCACCTCTGACCCGGAAGATGTCAAGATTCTATAGGTAGTCAACAGATTTAATGAAAAGTAACTAAAATACATAAAACTAACGACTCACCGTCGAATGGTCGACACAAAACACACAATAAAATCCTCCGGCCGCGTTAATTTGGCTTGAAACAGCGGGGTTCTCTGCGGATTTATCCAAGTACCCAGCACAAACAGCTAGCCACAGAATTAGCCCCTGAGTTCACCTCTGACCCGGAAGATGTCAAGATGGAATAGTCCATTTTTAGTAGGGGGATAAAGAAATCGACCGTTTTTTTATTGCGTATTTAATGATCGTTTTCATCGTAACTATAATTATTTTTATGTTAAATGTACATTAACAAGCAGGATCAATGTTAGGGATGTAGGTGACTGGCCGGGGCGCGGCGGGGCCGGGGCCCCATGCTGATTGGGATCCCCAGGCAACGGCATCATTTACCTACATGGTAGATCCGAGTCTGTTCTCCGCTCTGCTCCCCCTCCAACCCTCCCTCCTCTCTGCTCTTTACGGTGGGGAAAAAGGTAAAACTAGCAGCAACAGAGCCAGAATAAGAGCCTCTAAATAAGTTTATTGGTTTTTACTGATAGATAATTAGTTATTAGCGGTACTGCATTTTAAATAAAAATAGCACAAATCCGCTTATGAATTATAAAAGTTAGTCAAACCACAAAAACGCTGACAAAAAGTTTAGGTCCGCTGTAAGCGGATTAGCGCTTTAGCGCTCTCTAGCGTTCATGTGCCCACCACTGCTTAAAACTATAGTTTCCTCAAATAATGGGGTTGTCGAAGATTAATCCATGTCCAAGGGCACCATTGGCCACCCCCTAGTTCTGTCATTGAACCTGCTGGTGGATAAAGGTGTTCTCTCCATCACTTCTGCGCCATCTCAGAGCATACCATCACTGCAACAAGATAAATATATTGTCCCTTCAAACCTTTATCAGCAAAGAAGTAATGTCAGACTTCATCCCTTGTGAAAATACTTTCTCTAAAGTTACTTAAAATTGATCCTAAACACACACAGTCATATCTGTGCCAGGGGTATCTTTTGGGACAGGGGATGGGGGTGGCACTGGGTTTGGGCAATAGCTATCCCATATAAAAAATATAAAAAATAAACGGTGCTCCCCTTTGGTCAGACAGATTATTCTTCTGGAGTCCCAAGCTTTTGCTTAGTGTGCATTTTTTATTTCCTGTAGCTGTTTAGGATAAGAACCTCTTAAACATAGAAACAAAGTTGGGAGTTAAAAATACAAATATTTATTTCATTAAGATTTAAAATTAAACTTTAAACCAATGTCCTCAACATTAGGAGGACAAGCTTCAATAAGTCGAGTAGCGATGGAGCTTTGCTCATTAAGTTAAACCTGTTAAAATAGTAAACTTGACCTACAGGTGGTCCTCTAAATCCTGTATTTATTAAATTCTATATATGATAACAAAAATAACAAATCTGCTGAAATTCTGTTCTGGCTTTTTAGTTACCACCCCAGGATTTTCAGTGGCCCCCACATGGACCACCAATCAATCATTTCTGGAGGCTCCACTGGTCTGTGCAGCTAAAGACCGCGACTGATCCAGTGCTTATTTTCCTTTCTTGCATTACTACTACCGTATTCGTCGGAGGAAAATACGCTTTGTCCAATTATTAACAATAAACAAGAAAAAACCGTAAATACAGTAATACGCTTCGGTGTTTAATACGCGTCATCGCCACGCGACGCGTCAGCGCCTCATTTGCCCTAATTAAGATGGCGGCGACAGAAGCAAGCGAGTACGAAGAACTTCACAAGGAAACACGGTAAAAACAATTATTTCTTTGCGAGAAAAAATATATTTCTTAGCTGACTTTATAGCAGACGTGCTCCTGAGCTTAACGAAATGTTCAAATCAGCTGGATTTTTTTTTAAAAAGTTCGCCGAATTTTAGGCAGGCGGTTCGGACCGGACGCTTTGTTTCTTTAAATTTAGCTAAATAAACGCTTAAAAAATATATTTCTTAGCTGACTTTATAGAAGACGTGCTCCTGAGCTTAACGAAATGTTCAAATCAGCTGGATTTTAAAAAAAAAGTTCGCCGAATTTTAGGCAGGCGGTTCGGACCGGACGCTTTGTTTCTTTAAATTTAGCTAAATAAACGCTTAAAAAATATATTTCTTACCTGACTTTATAGCAGACAGTCCCCTGAGCTCAACCAAATGTGAAATCAGCTGGATTTAAAAATCCGCGGTGTGGTTTATGAGTTACGGTATCTTGCTAACAGCTACATCCATAGCAGGGGGCGGGCAGCGACAGAGTCAGTCCGACCAGAGGAGGCTTTTTTCGGACACATGAGCTAGAAACGTCTGGAAGTGGCCCTCTTCCTCTTCGCTCTCTGAGTCCTCTGCTGCTGCCCATAGCGCGCCGAAACTGGTACTGCACCATTTTTGCCCAAAATGTAAAACGGCGAATCAGAGCGAAAAATGGGTCTAAAAATATGGGAAAAAATCCATAATTAATACGCTTCGGTGTTTAATACGCAGGACATTCAAATGAGCAAAAAAAAAAAAACGCGTATTATACACCGGTTTTTACGGTACTCGTAGCACAAACATTAAGGTTGACTTGTATTCTCTGTTCAATTCCAGTCCAGAAAAACACTCTTCTCCAAAACGTCAAACGTTCACTTCTCAAATCCCTCAGCGATTGGGGGGGCACTTGCATTCCTTTTGTTCCAGATGATTTAAAGTTGTAATATGTTTTCTTTGAATGCAAAAATAGATCATTATCTCTAACTTCTGTCAAAGATTATAAAATTGTTGTATGTCGAGTGTTGTCATCCTGTTGTGACTGCCAGGTTTAAATGTGATAAACAGCTGAAACCCTGAGTTAAACACACACACACACACACCTCTGGCTTTAAGAGACATTAACAGAATACCTCTGTGACATGGGAGTCCTCATCAGAGCAAATAATTTCACAGTAACAAGTTTTTGTTTTTCTGCTTCTGCCCTGCAGGAGTCCTGGCCGGCCATGACAATCGTGTGAGCTGTCTGGGTGTGTCTGACGATGGCATGGCGGCATGCACCGGCTCCTGGGACAGCTTCCTCAAGATCTGGAACTGAGCCGCACAGAGTGGGGGGGACACGCAGGCGGCCAGGCGCCACATCTCTCTCGGGGACCCAGTTTGTCCCCCTGTATTCACCATTTAACAGACAAAACGTCAAACATTTGACTGTACATACAAGACATGACTTGCATCTGAGTTTATATACACATGCACACACACACTGCTTGGACATGAGACTAAACTTTAAAATGTGCTTACACTACCCACCGCAGACACACACACACACACACACACACACAATCTGTAAAATATCAATTGTGAAAAACACAACCACTTTTACCTGAAGCCTTGTAACACCTGACGTCCAGAGAGACATGTCCTCCTGTCCTCCACTTAAACAGGACACAGGGTTTTATCAGACAACTCCGTCTTTGTTTACAGTAAACTTCACAAAACGCACTTGGAAATGTTTTTATTTTATTTTTATTAATCTCAGCATGGTAAGAAATAAAATTAACACTTCACTGACATGTAAGTCACGTCACCCACACACTCGTTTCAACAAAAACCTACAAGTTTTATTTTTTGACAATTGTATTTTTTTTTATTTTAAGTTTTGTTCATGTTTTCCCCGTGTGCCTCAGATACACTGATGATTAGAGACAAATGTAGTTAATAGAAATCATGAGACATCAGAGAGGCTAAATTACACCTTAATAAACCACATTTAAAAGGGCCGGAGTCAGTACTGTATTCGTACTTTGACTTTGTCACAGTATTATCTGGACTTTACTATGGATTAATTGTACATAATAAATATTAGCCTCTACTGTCAGCTTTTGTCTTGCTTTTTTTTTTTTTACATTTTAAAAATACTGTGCTGAATGTCTTTTTGTTCATGTTTTAGAACGAAGGAGTTACAGCCTTCAGCCACAAGGTGGAGCTGCAGTTCACTCAGCTCTGTTTCGGACCTGAAGATCAAAAATTCACTGTTTTAAAAAAAATACATGTAACAACAACAAAAAAAACTTAACAGTGATGGGAAAGCTTAGGTATTGTCTGTTACTTAATAAAAAAATAAAATATAAGCTTTTTGTTCCATAATTGTAACAAATATTTTTATATTTTGTAAATAATAAAAACACCTTAAGGATTTAGATATTTTAAGATACGAAGTTGCTTAAAATGACTGTCATTAATTTACAGTAGTCCCTCGATTATCGTGGGGGTTACATTACAGACACCACCGTGACAGTTGAAAAACCGCAACATAGAAACGCTATATTTTAGTATTTATATATATATTAAGGCTTTATAAACCCTTCCCACACTCTTGCAATGCTCTAGACTTTTAACAACATGCATACAGGTACAGTACTGCAAAATTACCAGCTCTGCAGACAAACCGCTCGGTTCCAGTTCTGCAGACCAGCCCTGCAGCAACGAAACCCACCGCCCTGTCCAGGTTGATGTGCGTGTGGATCATACGGTAAGGTAAGCTTCAGGATTATTTGAGACTTTCATGCCAGTTCTGTGAGCCGCGTTGCAAAACTTTCCCTCCATTTCATCATAAAGCAGCGGCCAGAAGCACTGTTGGCTTCTGGGAAGTGTAGTTCTTTTGAGTTGTATTACAGTACAGTACTGTATAGGCTTATTGAAAGAAAATTACAAAATGGTGGTGCCTGTCCCAAGTATTTTCTTGTTTTTGTTAACTTTTTAATCCCGTACCGTCCCAATCACGCGAGTAAAGTTGACAATCGTGTGTCGTGTACAATCTTATGTTGAAAAACCGCGAAAGAGCGAGTCCACGCAAGTCGAACCGCAAAGTAGTGAGGGACTACTGCATTTCAATATGAATTAATTTTTAGAAAGATAACATTGCAAAAATAAATTAATCATGCCCCTGAGATGGACAGTAGTGAGATACTGTATTCTCATGTGCCATAACAGGAAGTGATGACAAAGAGGCTTATAGCATGTAAACAACGTAGCTAGCTACAATGGCTAACGACACACAGCAGAGAAGAGTGATGTTCAGATTATTTTGAATCCATCAGTGATGGAGAAGAGTCAAAGTTCATGTAATGTTTTAATAAAGACCAGGAGGTTAGTTTGCCTTTGATGTCACTTCCTGTTTCACTTTGGCTGCACCAAGTGGATGTTTGGGAGATATGAACATCTGGTTTCCTTCCTGGGCCTGCTGCATCCATGATGGAGAAGTAGAAAAAAAATATTTTACAGTCGCCAAGCTTACGGCAAATTCTAGGAATTACAACTGA
>JBBPBX010030372.1:0-19069 GCA_038048925.1 Garcialebias charrua
TGGTATCACGATTCGATTCAAAATCAATTTTTCGATTCAGAAACAATTTTTGATTCAAAAATGATTTTTCTATTAAAATGGTCATAAATTTAGTTTCAGCTTTGTAACTGACAAGCTGAAAAGAATAAACAACAATGTAAACAAATGGAGCATTTATTTAAAACAATAATTTTAAACTGAGAATATTAAACAACAATGTAAACCAATGGAACATTTATTTGAAACAATAATTTTAAACTGAGAATAACAACAATGTAAACAAATGGAACATTTATTTAAAACAATAATTTTAAACTGAAAACATTAACAACAATGTAAACAAATAGAACATTTATTTAAAACAATAATTGTAGGTTCTGTACTTTATCAAAGTTTTTGAATCATTTGATATTCATACCAAAAATACAAACAAATAATACAGGAATGCATTAAATGCTGTAACTTGAATTACCAGTACTGTATTAGGTTAGCTTAGTTGCCTGGATTCCTCTAAAACAATAAAATAAAAATATAGGAACAAATAATTCATCCATCCATCATCTTTAACCACTTCTTCCTTTAAGAGTCATGGGGCTCACTGGTGTCCATGTCCAGTCATCACTGTGCGAGAGGCGTGGGACACCTGGACAGGTCTCCAGTCCATCACATACAAATAATTCAAAATATACAGACAAAAACAGACTTCAGCCTACCTTGAAGGTCTGTCTTCAAAGAGGCAGCTACGAATGGAAGTTCAGTTGACCTGGAACTTTATGCTTCCTCAGTCCTGGGTTACATCAGTACATGTGCTGAAAATGTATCCATAAGAAAGTGTGTTAAATTTTACCCCAATCAAAAACCCTGGCTAAATACAGGTAGTCCCCGATTTACGAGCGCTCTGATCTGCGAGGTTCCAGACTTACGAGCTGCGAATTTTTGGAAAAAACGAAAAAAATACTGAGTTTTCATGTGTTTTTTCACTACAGTTAGTTAGTTAAGCATATAAACACACGTTTCCGATCATTTTTATGCACTCAAAAGTAGTTTTTAGATGAAAATAGAGTGTTTTTAGTCGCGCTAGCGAAAACCGTTCCAATTTACGAGCGGATTTCCGGATTTACGAGAGAAATGGCGGCCGTTCCAAATTACGAGATTTCCGGTTTACGAGCGCCTCGTTGTAACGGATCTCGCTCGTAAATCGGGGACTACCTGTAAGGATGTCCGCACCCTGCTGGCAGCCAGGGACACTGCATTCAAGTCTAAAGATACTGAGGAGTTGAGAAAGTGCAGGAGAGAACTGGATGATGGCATAAAGAAGGCCAAAGCCGCGTATGCACAGAGGATCGAGGGACAGTTCACCTCACATGATCCACGGAGCATGTGGCAGGGCATCAAATGCTTAACAGACTACAAGGGCAAAAGCAAACAATGCCCCAGGGACCCATCCCTGCCTGATGCCCTCAATAAGTTTTATGCACGTTTTGATGATCCAAACAGACCAACTAGCACCAGACTCAACTCATCACCAGACGAGGAGCACCTCAAAGTGACCGCAGCAGAAGTGAGAGGTAGTCTCAGAAGGATCAACCCTCATAAAGCTACGGGTCCAGACAACATCCCAGGGAAAGTTCTGAAGGAATGTGCGGACCAGCTCTGTGAGGTGCTGGCTGACATCTTCACCACCTCACTTTCACTGGAGTCAGTTCCCACCTGCCTGAAGACTGCCACCATCATCCCAGTCCCAAAAAGCTCCACAGTGACTGGTCTGAATGACTATAGACCGGTGGCTCTCACCCCGATAGTCGCTAAATGTTTTGAGAAACTGGTCATGTCCCACATCAAGACAGCCGTCAACATCAGCGAGGACCCTCATCAATATGCATACCGTGAGAACCGATCAACAGAGGACGCCATCTCCTCTGTGGTCCACACTGCTCTCACCCACCTGGATCAGAAGGACTCATACGTGCGTCTGCTCTTTGTGGACTTCACATCTGCCTTCAACACCATGATCCCCCAAACTCTGATAGACAAACTATCTACACTTGGACTAAGCCCCTCTATTTGTAACTGGGTCTTAGACTTCTTAACAAACAGACCACAGTCCGTGAAGATCCACAACTTCTCCTCTTCCACCATCACCCTCAGCACTGGCTCTCCTCAAGGATGTGTGCTGAGCCCTCTTCTGTTCACTCTGCTCACATATGATTGTACAGCCACACTTCCAGGCTGTCATATTGTTAAGTTTGCAGATGATACAGCTGTGGTGGGATGCATCACAGATAATGATGAATCCAGCTACAGACAGGAGGTGGAACATCTGGAGAGCTGGTGCAAAGAGAACAACCTTCACATGAATGTGAAGAAGACGAAGGAGATGATTGTGGACTTCAGAAGGAACAAACACACCCACACCCCACTGTATATAGGTGGATCTGCGGTGGAGGTGGTCTCCAGTTACAAGTACCTGGGTGTACACTTGAATGATAACCTCAGCTGGAGCAATAACACCACCAGCCTGATCAAGAAAGGTCATCAGAGACTCTACTTCCTCAGACGGCTGAGACGAGCCGGTCTGAGAAGCTCAGTCCTCACCTCGTTCTACAGGTGTGCAGTGGAGAGCGTCCTGTGCTCCAGCATCAACGTGTGGCATGGAGGCTGCACAGTTGCAGAGAGGAAAGCTCTACAAAGAGTGGTGAAGGCTGCACAGAAGTCTGTGGGAGTCAGTCTCCCCACCATCACAGACATCTACACCTCCAGATGCAGAAAAAGAGCCACCTGCATCATGAAAGACCTCACTCACCCAGCACACTCACTCTTTGCACCACTCCCCTCGGGACGGAGGTTGAGGAGCATCAAATGTAGAACCACTAGGCTGAGGAACAGCTTCTACCCTGAGGCTGTCAGACTCATGAATAAATAAATAATAAGAATAAACACTGCAAAATGTCACATCATGCTGATACTGATCTGTTTCTTGTTGCTGCGTTCATCTGTGACTATCTGCGTTCATCTGTGACCATCTGCTCATGTTCGTGCTGCTGTTTATAATGATGTTTTTCTACTACATTAGGGCTTAGTGTATTACTAGCTGATGTCTCTCTTAGTTAATCCTAGATGTTATTATTGTTTTTCTCTTGCATTTGTTGTTGGATGTAACTGGGACCCTGTGTACATAATCTCGTTTTCAACACATGTACTACATGCGGTGCAAATGACAATAAATTCTCTCTGACTCTGACTCTGACTCTGACAAAGTGTAATAACCTTTAACTCAAGCATTATAAGAGGGGGACAATAATGCTGTCATTGCTGGTATCACTCAGCCCTCTGTGAATAGCAAACAACCATCAGGGTGCTAACGATCCATTGTTAGGCTGATGGTCCTCCATCATGTGAGCAGCTGGTTTCGGCTGTCATCAGCCAACTGGTTGATCCACTGTGAGAGGGTGTTAAGACTGAGCTGAATACCAGACTTAGCTTTTTTAGATTTTTGTACCTGGATTATTGAGCATGCATCAGGGTAAAATTAAACATGTTTAAAAATTGATTTTGGAGCATTTAGAATTGATTCTGAATCGCCAGGACTAAGAATCCAGAGTCTTTAAAAAATCTATTTTTTCCTACACCCCTACTGGCAAACTTCCTTTTGATCTTTAAAAAAACAACATTAATACAAAGAATTGTATTTTATGTTATTGTGACATGTTTTACACATTAATAATGTTAATTGTTTTGTTACAGCCCACCCCAAAAAATAAGGGTCACAACTACAGTAGTCAAGTCAAGTCAATTTTATTTATATAGCACAGTTAAAAGGGTCCCCGGTTCAAATCCCGGTCTGGGGGCCTTTCTGGGTGGAGTTTGCATGTTCTCTCCGTGCATGCGTGGGTTTTCTCCGGGTGCTCCGGTTTCCTCCCACAGTCCAAAAACATGCATGTTAGGCTGATTGGTAACTCTAAAATTGACCCTAGGTGTGAGTGAGACAGGTCCCTCTTGTAAATGAGTCCCCGTGGCTCAACGAGGCTAGCCTGTATAAATAAAGCTTGAATGAAAAAAAAAACAGATAAACTGTTATCAAGGTGCTTCACACACACAACATAAAAGAGGTTTAAAAATTTAATGAACAGTATCACACACCAATGGTAAAAATTATGATATTAACAGCAGTAAAAGTATAATAAAAATGGTGTTAAAGGTAGGGGAGACCGGGTATAGTTGTAACATGGGGAGAGTTGTAACACCACCAGTTCCACCAATCAGGGATAAGATAGGATTCACATGATCATTTCAGTGTTTACCCGCTTCCTCCACAATACCATATTGTGATTGTCAAGTCTGGAAACAGGTACATGCAGATACTAAGGAGAAAAAACTGATTTTGAGGTAAGAAAGTAAATTTTTTGACCATGACTATATTTTGTTTAGTACTTATACTGTTGCAGATAAAACCATATAACTTACATTAGATGAAAGTGTAATTTCTCAGGCAAAATGAGATGCATTTTCCTGTGCTAATTTCAAACCGCTATGCTACTACAGCTAGCTAAACATGGCTGACAGGGTTGGGGTGGGTTGTAACACATATTTAGGCCTTATATGGCATTATATTATATTTAGGCATTATAGGTCTACATGTTAAGGAAGATTGTTCTAGTAGAATAATTTACACACATGCACACACAAACAGTATACAGGTGGTCCCCGACTAAGTTGGAAAATGTATGCTAGCGCTACTACGAACCCATTTTTCAACACAAACGTACTGGTTCATAAACATGCACAGAACTTTGTTTACAAACAGTTAGCTAACACACTTTCATCTAAAAACACATTCCAGTGCTGTATTTTCTGTATGTTCTGTACAACTTTACTGTTCGTTAGTCAGCTCGTAAGTCCGGAACGTTGTAAGTCGATGTGCTCGTAAGTCGGGGACCACCTGTATTTGAGTTATGGTCAGTCACAGAAAGAGAGAGAGACATTTTGTTCTTGTATTGTTCTTTTAATTCAGTAAACCTCTTTTTGAAGCATATCACATGGTGTGGCCTCTGTTTTTGCTTCTTTTGTCTAATTGTTACAACTTACCCCAGCAAGTGTTACAACCTACCCCGGTAGCGGGGTAGGTTGTAACAAAGGACCACCATGTATTTGACATGAACTCATGAGGTCTGTGATATTCTTGCAGAGGTTTGAATTGGTGCCATTTGTAGTCAACAAATGTGGGTATTTTGTATAAAAGTTTGAAAACTCTAGCTCAAAAATTCTGTGAGTTAAAGGTGCTGGAGCAAAAAGTGTTACAACCATACCCGGTCTCCCCTACAGGACAGGAATGCACTTTATAAAGTTGATGACACTGGAAAAGTTTGTATAATAGCTGAAGATGTTGAGTAAATTCAGGAGATGCTTATGTTGCATCTAAGAAGGTTAGACAGGGGGAAAACAAAATAAAATAAGGCTTTACACACACCAAGCTCCTGCACAGACTTATTTTAGATGTCACAAAGGTGTTGGTGCTACATGACTTTTGTGTCATCAGGGCAGAAAGGCCTTATCTTTGCTGTAGGTCTTTTTTATTAAGCTTTTGTGGGCTGGTCGGTTTCCATCCATCCATCCATCCATTCATCCAAATAATGTATTTCAAAGAAAGAAAGATAAGATTTCTTGTTTCACCAAATATATATTAACATGAAAAATAAATTCTAAAGATAACCTTACATAAAGATAAACAAAAACATTTTAGAGCAAAATTATCTGGGAAAAACAAGGCTATTTTAATTAAACACGCTGCTCCATTCAGCTTTTTTATCATGATGACAGCCAGCTGACAGCTGCGTGAACGGCTGATCCATCCGATCTTAACTGTACATTTTACCTTTTCAAACGGCCAGTTGAATCTGCATAATTGGTGCACCATTATCGTGCTTTAAATTTTAGTTTCTTTGCTGCGATTTGTAAAACCTAAGCCAATCCAACGCGTGTGATTGCGCGATGCGCAGCTGGACACAGACCATGGCTGCACGGAGCCGAGTGGAGGCTCACTTTACCGCAGTGGCTGGAGCGCATTGCGCGGTGATTACGCGTGTCTGCTTTGTCTAATGAAATAAAGATAGTGGATGGATGGATGGACGTATGGATGGATGTATTATGTAGGATGGAAACTGATTTGCTTGCGATTTGCTTGCGCACGCAGTAAAAGCTTCTTTTTTTTTTCCTCGGGTCGGTCGGAAAAACAGCTGACAGCTCTGACGCTTTGATCGGCTTTATTTTATTATTTTCCTTGTTCCTTGTGTCCACTGGGCGATCTATAGCTGTTAAGTAGCCATGTGCTTCTTTCAAAGCTGCACGTTATTGGCCGAAGCCAGTAACAAAGCTCTGATACCAGCCAAACAAGTCCCGCATGTTAATCAGCTGAGAGGGTCCCCGCCCCCAGTACGCAAATCACTGCGGCTTGGTTTTACTCTGAAAACAAACGGATTTCTAACACAAAGTTTATCAGTTTAAACACTTATAAAGTGTTTTTTAAAGCATGGGATGGTTTCTTCACAACTTCAACTGGTACATACGATTTTCACTAATTTCTCAGAAGTTGAAGGTTTATTGATTTTTTCTCAGTTAGAGCTGTGCCGACTTGTTCCTGGATTTGGAGTGGCTGGTCACAATTAATCTTGATAACCACACATCTGTATGTTCTCCCAGCTGCTGACGGAGCCTCCTGGACAAGTAAGCTACCTCCTCCTGAGTGTAATCTTCAGTTATCGTTCTAAGTTCAGGCTACGGTTGATCTTGTGGAACAGCAGCCATAACTTGTACACCATTCTCATAAAAAAGTTGACCATCTGCATCTACTCTTGCTTGTAAAACATCTGGTCTCACTATCTGTTCCTACCTCCTCCGATACACCGGCTTTACACTTTTGCTACGGGATAAGGGGCAAAATGAGGACTTAGTGGAATCATCATCACTTGCATTATCTTCCCACAAATTTCCATCCCAGCTAGAGGAATTCCATCCTGTTCCTAACCCAGCTACAAAAGCCCATACTCTTTTGGGTGATGCAGACCATTTCGTTTTCCTCTTTTTTCTCTTTTTAACATGGAAACCTGAAACACTGCTTCCTTAGCAATCAGGGCCATGTTTTCTAGCTGCGTAGTTAACAACTGCACATGCTGACGCTGTAATGAAGAAGCCAACTCAGCTTCTTCGAGTGCCTTTTTCTGTTTCAAACTTATTTCATTCTGCCGCTTCCAGGCCGTGGCACAAACCCACAAACGCAGTTGCAGGCCGTCTACTGGCGTTTTCATTTTCACGTCTACTGCTCGTAGAACTTCTAGCAAAGTCTCAGGATCTCCATCTCGCAGAGACCCTTCCAAAGACTTGCAACATCCCGCTCTAGCTCTCAGGCACAATGCTATGGACTGACAACAGGGTATTTCCCATCCTGGTAGTATTTTAGTCCTGCCCTGTGTCTTATCTCCTTTTGCTGATTTTCTCTTGAACATTCCTTTGAACATTATGCAGTCTCTCTTTTCTATCCTGCCGACAACGCCAAAAATGTTCTATGAAATATTATTTTATAAATGTTTTATGAATTTTATTCATAAATGTTTTATGAAATATTATTTATGCAGGATCTGAGAGATCGGCAAAATCCCCAAAGAACTCACAACTCAAGAGACTTCTCACAGGACATTATTCTCTGCTTAAAGCTGCTATATGTAACTTTTCTAACAATAAATTTTTAACATATTTCTTCACTCTGTCACTAGATTGATGTTAGAGAAGTAATCTCTGAAAAAAACTTAAAAAAAATATTGTCCCCTTGCTTCTCCAGGTGGTAAATAAGCATTTCTAAAAAGAAAAAGTGACCCGCCATTTTCCAGCCAATAAAAACAAAGTTTGTAACCAGCCAATAAAAACCGAGCTTGAATTTGAATCAGCCAATAAAAACAGAGCTTGAATTTGAATTTTAACAGACCACAAGGGGGCAGAGCCATATATGGCTCTGAGGGGGAGGGATCAGAATGCTTTGCTTGTTGAAATTTTTTCTAAGTGCTGATGTTCTACAGAAACTGCAGACTGAACCTTTAAAACAAATACTCTTTATTTTACCAGAGGAAATCAATAACAAGTAAGCCAGAAGCAAACAAGTGACACACTTTCATCTCAAAACTTCATACAATGATTAACGCTTAAACAAAGATTTCTTACCATTTGACAGTGTGGATTGGGAGAGCCGTTTCAATCCCAAGGCAGAATCAGCATTAAACAAACGGACGATTACTTTTGTTGCTGGTAGACTCTCAACTCTGGGAGGCTAGCCTGTCTCTTTTTATCCCTTTAGATAAGGATTGCTAGCGAAACAAAGTTGACCAGGCTTCTTTCCGCAAGTAATCACCCAGTTAAAACAGGAACTAGACATTATCTTTAGGAACTAAAGTATCTCTCCCTTACACCTAATCAAACCGTTGGAACAAAGCTCCGGAGATGACTTGATCAATACTGACTATTCCTGCGATGATGAAATCAGCACAGTTTAACTTCTTATCTCCCAGCTCCCCGGTAGTGACAGATATACACACAATGTCTGGACATTTCAGACTTTTAAGACTGATCAGAGAACAAACTTGTTTATTCATTATTCACCTGTGCACGGTGGCTCTGGATGTTTCTACTCCATACTCAGTCCACTTCCGCAGGTCCCCTAAGGTCTGGAATCGGCCCTTCTCCACAATCTTCCTCAGGGTCCAGTTACCTCTTGATGTGCAACGTTTTCTGCCACATTTTTCCCTTCACACAGACTTCCCACTGAGGTGCCTTGATACAGCACTCTGGGAACAGCCTATTCGTTCAGAAATTTCTTTCTGTGTCTTACCCTCTTGCTTGAGGGTGTCTGTAGCTGGGTTTCCATCCATTTTCATTTCGTATTTTGAGCTACCTCGCAAATATGTAAATACAAATTAATGCAGATCAGAAGTGTTTCCATCTGCTGGCTTGAAGCGCTTCTACCAAGCCGCGCACAGCGTCATTACGTCAGACGTCAGCGTCATTACGTCAGACGTCAGCACTGCGCATGTCTACAGTAAACAGGAAGTAGCGGTTGAAAACAGAACCCGGCCACACATCTCGTCAAAATGGAGAGAATATTTCAGGTACGTGTTGCTATCGGGCGAGTTGTATTTATTCTGTCATGCCAACTAGTTTTAGCGATGTTACATGTTGTCCGGAGCGGAAACAGCTGAACGTCACGTGACGTGAATTTTCGCTACGTCAGAAATGAGTCGGAAAATGTGTTTCCATTTGTCGTTTAGCGCATCTCAAATCCCAAAAACCACCTCAAGCGAGCGTATAAACTTTTTAGCGTAATTCAGGAAGTAACCTCGCAATTTGCCGTTTCCATTAAGCTTTTCTGCTGCGCTATTTCAAATTGCGCAGCTAGAAACCTTGATGGAAACACGGATAATGATGGCCTTCTGGACAGCAGTCAGGTCGGCAGTCTTACCCATGTTTGAAAAACAAGGTTTTGAGTAATGAACCAGGCTGGGAGTTTTTAAAAGCCTCAGGAATCTTTTGCAGGTGTTTAGAGTTAATTCGTTGATTCAGATGATTAGGTTAATAGCTCGTTTAGAGAACCTTTTCATGATATGCTAATTTTTTGAGACAGGAATTTTGGGTTTTCATGAGCTGTATGCCAAAATCATCAGTATTAAAACAATAAAAGACCTGAAATATTTCAGTTGGTGTGCAATGAATCTAAAATATATGAAAGTTTCATTTTTATCATTACATTATGGAAAATACTGACCTTCATCACAATATGCTAATTTTTTGAGAAGGACCTGTAAAGGGCCACCTATCTCCGGGTAAAAGAGAGCCTTTGGTTATAGCGGGATGACGTTAATTTGAAGATATGTACCCATCTCAGTACTTGATTCTTTCTAGTCTCAGGAACAAACAACCAGTTATGAGGAAATGTACCTGGATCAGGATCATCCTTTGGCGCATCTTGAATAACTTGTAGGATTTCTCAATTCATGGTTTCCCACCTTAAATGAAGAGAAGATGTCATTAATGGCACTGTGATCGTCCATGAAGTACTGACATGAGAGTAGGGATGGGCATCGTTTGAATTTGAGCAATTCCGGTTCCGATTCCGATTCTTCGTTTCGATTCCGATTCTTTTTGATTCTCAATTCAGATTCTTTTTGTAGGCAGCATTAAAAAAAAGACATGTCAATTCAATTCAATTCAGTTCAGTTTATTTATACTGTATAGCTCCAAGTCACAACAGAAGTTGTCTCAGGGCACTGAACAGAAACAATCAAATATAAAAATAATAAATTAACAGAAACTTTAATATAAAAATAATGTTAACACTATTTATCTGAGGAGACTACTTTGAGTTGAACTCCATGTTATAAAAGAGCTACAGTAGTTAGCCAGAGTTCTTTCAGGATGAAATAATTTGAACTTCTGTTTGAATTTTAATTCTATGAACTTTTTCCTTTTTGTTAAATTTACCATGAATTTCTCACAGGGCTATTTTCAACCAGTATATAAATATCAAACTGATGAATTTCAATATGTTATGAGTTTTCTTTTCACAGGGGTACACTTTTACAAGAGAGCTTTATGTTTTGAAACCTCATGGAAACACATTTCCACATGTCCAGTGTCTGATGCTACAGTCATGTTACTGAGCTCCCACTGATGGGCTAACCTGGTTCCACCACCAGCAGCAGGATCCTCAGACAGAACGGCTGGTGGGATGTCCTGGTACATCTGCAGCCCTCTCTCCATTTGTTTCTTCATGGACATGAAGCTGTGACACTATGTTCTGTGCCTCTTCTCCAGTAAAAAACTCCTCCAGTGGAGACTTTCTGGATAGACGGGGCGGCCGTGGCACAGTGGTAATGGCAGTCGACCCCCGATCGGAAGGTTGGAGGTTCGAATCCCGAATCCGTCCACCATGTGTCGTTGTGTCCCTGGGCAAGACACTTAACCCCGAGTTGCTCCCGGTAGGTCTGGATGGATGCAAGGCAGGCTACCACTACAGGTGTATGAATGTGTGAATGAATGGGTAGATGGCTGGTATTGTAAAGCGCTTTGGGGCTCCTCACAGGGGGCTGGAAAGCGTTATATAAATAAGCTCCATTTACCATTTAGACTGCAGGGAGGAGGTTCCTAAACAAACAACAGGTTCTTCAGTATTGTCAGTAAAAAGAGATTATAAAATCATTTTTAAGATTGAGAATGTGTACAATTATTAACTCTGTTGTTATTGCCTAACAACTAACCTATTCAATAATTCTTCAAACTGTGACATTCACTCATAATGGAATGAAAGAGAACATAAACAGAAATTATATAATAATGAAAACTAGAGACATTAAAACATTTTAAAAGACACTGAGAGAACTTTAAATGGATTAAGAATGTTGGATTTGCTTAACTATACAGGAAACCCTCGAGTTTCGAACGAGTTCCAGACCTAAGGACCGTTCGTAGGTCGATTTTGCCGTAAGTCAGAGCCCACCCCAGCCACCACTGCCTGCACTTATACTGTATGTATGTTACTGTACAGTTAGAAGCACTTCGCCTATCCTAACACACCTAACACACCTAGTGCAGTATCACATGTAAATAAATGAATAAATAAAAAATATAATTTCTTACTTTGAGCTGGTCAAAGCCTGCCTTCGTCTTTTAGCATTAGCTCTTGCACGTCCGAGCTCCCCAGCTTCGTTCCGCTCCACACGCGCACAAAACTGTTTACAAGAAGGACTGTTAGCTTGTTAACTCCATACATTTGGAGCCAGAAAAAAAAACTTACTGAAAGCCGTTTCTCCGCGATGTTCGTCCATCCAAAACAAGCTGCTTCTGCTCCCGCACCTCGTTAGCTCCGGCATTAGCTGCGTAGTTAGCCCAGGCCATGAGCTGGTGTTATCGGGCGGCATCGAGCGATCCACGGCTTCTGCTCCCGCAGCTCCGGCATTAGCAGCACTCGTTAGCTCCGACAATAGCTGCGTAGTTAGCCCAGGCCATCAGCTGGTGTTATCAGGTGGCATCGAGCGATCCGCGGCTTCTGCTCCCGCAGCTATGGCATTAGCTGCGTAGTTAGCTCAGGCCATGAGCTCGTGTTGTCATCCGGCGCGGCGTGGTGGAAGCGATCCGCGGCTGTTGCTCCGGGCCTGAGACGTCCACAGAGTTCACCGAGTGTTTCCAGCTAATTTATCCGTTTGAGGCAACCCTGATCGGACACACGTCCTCCAGAGCCAGCTGGCATGAGCCGATAATGGCGGGCCTCACTTGACCGCACTTGGGGACCGTAAAATGGTGGACATGGATGCATTTCCGGAAACGGCCGGATGTCGCACAAATACGCTTAAAATTGTAATAAAACATAAAAATAATAATTATACTTTATTTATAAAGCCATTTAAAACAACCACAGCTGCAACAAAGTGCTGTACACATGAAATTAAGAACATTTAAACAAAAAACACACAAAAAATATTTTTTAATTTCATATTTTTATTAAATATGATACGTTCGTATGTCAGAGTTGCCGTAGGTTGAGGGCGCCGTAACTTGAGGGTTTCCTCTAGTAGTAATGTGTCTGAGTGCAATGTAAGTGCAATCCATGGCAGGAGTTTAATCCACATCTGAAAAGGGATGCAAACTTTTCACAATATATGCTGTAACTGTTCTGTGTCTCTCTTCATTCAGTTACACTGACCTATTACTTGGACACTGGTGAACGCCGTGGAACCATTTCAGGTCGTTTGTCTAAGAAAAAAATACGAGCTAACGTTATCATTGTGTTTGTATTTGAGCTGACTTACCGCTTTAAGTAGAGTATAACTTGTTAGCTGCCTTAATGTTGGTATGAGACGTAGTTTTATTTACCCGATGGAGCCGAAAAGAAAGCGAAAAGTCCGGCGGAGTGTTTTGAAGACGGACCACTCTGCACTTCCGGTCCGACAGGAAGCGAAAATAATCCGATGGAGCGCGTCAAAGACGGGACACTTTTTTACTTCTCTCCTTTGCATGATAGAAAATTATTGCAAGTGCTACATTGACCTGACTGGTCATTTTATTAAAGTTAAGCCACGCTATCGACCGCGGATGCACACTTCCGGTTGATTCTTCTTCGTTGGTTTTCGGCGGCAAAGTCTTCTTCGGCGTTGGCGGCTACTTCTGGTCGGTGGACTAGCATCGAACATAGGAATCGCAAATTAATATTTTGAATGATTCCGGGAAAACCGGACAGTTAGTCCCGGTTCCGAAAGATTCTTGATTCTCGATGCCCAACCCTACATGAGAGAGTGTCAAGTTTGATGTTTTTAGATCCAGGACGTTAGGTGATGGAGAACTCGAAGCATTCAAAGAATAGTGACCAACGGGCCTGGCAGGTGTTCAGTGGACAAAATAAAATGTGGAACTGGTGTCTGAGGCCCAGCTGAAATGTCTCTTGGGGACAGATAATTTGTATAAATGGCTGGAAGGAAGTGGGGATTCAGGTAGGAGATCGATAGCATAGTCATAGAGACGTTGAGGAGGAAGAGAGAGAGCATTCTGCTTATTAAAAGCAGATGCCCAATCATTATTTATGATATAACTTTGGAAAGATCAGTCTTACAAGTAAGTATATTGCCTCTGTGTTGAAAGAAACTGCAAAGCAAAGGCACTCTCTCACCCTTGGGACTCCAGGTTTCTATACTTTTTTCAATCCATTTGATAACAGGATTGTTTTTAAGAAGCCAAAATATTCTAACACTACATGAGAAGTGGGTCCAGTGAACACAAAACCTCACCCCACTCATGGTGATTGCCTGAGATGACAACGTGGATCCTGTTGGTCTTGTGAGTTGTGATAATTCTTAACCTGGTGAGAGCAGTGATTGAAAGGGGAAATTGAAGCAGAAAGATGGGAAGTTGGAGCTGTTCCGTTAAGTCCTGGTTGATTAAGTTCTGCTCCACTCTAGAATCAATCAGGGCTTGAATAGGAATAATGATGTGGTTAGTGCAAATAATCGTATTCGTAGACAACAAAAAATGTACCAGTATCTCCTGTCTTATGGATGGGCTTTGGCTTTTAGTAATTACAGACAGATGACAATCAAATGACCACATTTACCGCAATACAAACAGGCCTTGGCCAACGTACGTCATTGTCGCTCCTCTTGTGGCAGACGAGTGCTTCCCAACTACAGTACATGGGATCCGGTTCTGGTTCAAAGTTTGATGATGAAGTTGATTGGACTGTAGAATACATTGGAAATACAAAGTAGATGAAACAGAAGAGGATCGCTCATGGGATCTGTTGATCTTTTCCTTTGGTCTTTCTTGGAAACGGTTATCAGTTTGAGCTGCAAGCTTAATTGCATCATCAAATGTCTCAGGTTCATCCTTGGTGGCCAGTTGGTCTTTGGGCTGCTCTGATAATGAGTGGATAAAAGCTCCTTGAATAGCTTTATTATCCCAACCCCACTGTTCCTCTATGATCGAGTGCTTGGCCACAGATTGTTTACAGATACAAAGTGACAAGATCCTTTTGGCTGCCTCCTCTTGGCACTGAGGATGATCAAATACATTATTAAATTAATCTCAAAATTTAAAGCTGCACTATGTAACTTTGTAGTGCAGTCTGTAACTTTTCTAACAATATATTTTTAACATATTTCTTCACTCTGTCACTATCTACTGACAGACTGGTGTTAGACAAAGTAATCTCTGAAAAAAACTATAGTCCCCTTGCTTCTCTATCAGCATTTATAAAAACACTAAAAACACAGAGTGACCCGCCGTTAACCAGCCAATAAAAACAGAGTTTGTAACCAGCCAATAAAAACAGAGCTTGAATTTGAATCAGCCAATAAAAACAGAGCTTGAATTTGAATTTCAGCAGAGCAAGGGGGGCAGAGCCATATATGGCTCTGAGGGGGAGGGATCAGAATGCTTTGCCTGTTGAAAATATTTCTATGTTCTGTGCTCTACAGAAAGTTACACATAGCACCTTTAAGGTGACAAAGAGACTATGCTCTAGCTCATAGATCATAGCTCTATAGAGGTTGTGAACAAAGATAAGCTTCAGCCCATTTAAGGGCTTGTCCCTTAAGGGCATTAAAAATAAATATAGTCTTGGCACAATCTGAGGAGAAAGGCTTGTGAAAAAAATATTTTGCATTGGATGAGAAAACCATCAAAAAGAGTGGGATCTCTGACACAAGAGTCCAGCAGATAAACAGTTCAATCTCTCAATGGCTCTGTTGTGGCTCGGTGGCCAGGATGGTCGCAACTGTGGAGGTTGCGGGAGGAGAAACAAACTGAGACTTAGATAATCCTTCTGGAGGTAATGGCAAAAGTGAAGTTGTTGTTTTAATGTATACATTATTCCTCTTAATGCTTACATGTTTGCACTAGTGGTTTGTTGCTGGGCGACCTTCCAATAACAGACTCACCTTCTCTAACCTCTGCGCCAGCATTCCCCACAGAAACTGGAATCCTCACACATGGTACTAAATAGTCAGAAATCCTATAAAATGAAGAACATTTCTGGTATTTGAGTCTGAAAATGTGTGACGGTTTTACGTATATAAAAAAAATACACCCTTTCCAAACACCAACACTTTTTTTATCTTATGGACTTCACTGCAGCATCTCTCTATAATAAAGGTTATAAAACAGTCAATGTGCATTAACAAAGTAAAAGAGTATTCTGTTTAATACGTTTTTGTATCCATGAACAAGTTCATGGATTGCTCACCCATTGTGGTTAAGAAGGATTAGGCCTTGGGTTTAGACAACATTTCATGATTAATAGTGACACACCTTGGGGAGACAGAAACATGATTTTGTACATATAATGAAATATTAAAGTGTAATCCGAGCAACACCTAATATATAGCTCATGGTGCAGATGGCAGAAAATTCTCAGGGTCAGCTCATGTGAGGACCCTATCCTGCATAGAAGTGTGGGGGAGGGATTAGTTTGGTTTCTTTCTTCTTTTTTTAATATCTCAAGGATGGTGGCTTGTAATGCATTAATTCAGATGAGCATTGAATTTATTGGAAAAGCTGAGAAAATGAGAAGAATGAAAATAAATTGTGACTCAACTAGATTGGTGACCCCTTTGGTAAGCTTCAATATGCACTGAAGCAAGGAAACACGCTGTCCTAATAAATAAAAGATTCTGCATAAATCCACTGGATGCAAAATCTCAGGGATTTGATGTTGTGTTTTAAGAAAGACATGATATATAACACTCTTGTTTGTGTTTCTTTTTATCCATGCAGGATTTAGAGGGTTACCCTGGATACGTTATTAAGATAAAAGCAAGAGAATGTATTGTAGATGGGTTTTCCTAAGTCAAAACTTTCTTTATATATTGTTTCCTGAATTCATGCCTAATGGAGTGTGGAGTGGAGGTTTCAGCAAAAATCCGTGCACTCAGCAGAACCGTTCGGTCACAGATCCCCTGCACATCGCTGTCTTTTCCTCTCAGTCTTTCACTTTGGCTTTCATCTTACACCTCGCTCACCTGCCACCTGCTTGTCAAAACCTTCACAATTGAGCTTCTATCTGTCTCTCCATTGCTCCATTTCTTATTCTGCAAGCTTTTGCACCCCAGTATTGGTGTGTCCAGGTCTGTTTTGCCAGTGTCTCTGATTAAAATGTAGTTCTAGAAAAAAAAAAAAAATCTAAAGAAAATGTAACATTTTCAGTACCCAGTTCTTAAAAGTTTGCACAATCGAGGTAAAACTTTTATTTTTCAAAGTTCCTCTCCCGGTGGTTTCTGGCTTCAGTCATTTCTCTCAGGGTGAGTCTGAGTCACGATGTGGCACTTCTTGTAAAAAAAAATCTCTGCTTGTTTTTAGTTAATTAGCTCAAGTGAAGAAAAAAAACAGGGGTGGGGAGATTGATGGCAAAGGGGAAGACATGGTGTGTGAGTGTGTGGAGGAGGCGAGGGTAGACTTTTCCTCCTTTAACTTGGTCCAAGTTGGCCCAAAGGAGGCTGCTGAGAAGGGAGACTAGGTCAGGGCTATGGAAGGAGAGAAGTCCACAACAGAAACATTTAGGCTGTGTGGACAGAAGGCATAATCAGAAAATCATGACATTTTAAATGACCTCTTATTAACTGTTTTCTTTAAGAATAGCATAACATAAGCTTTGATTTAAGCTTTTTAGCAGCACTGCAAGCTTGACTGTACAGGTCACATGCAACTGTGCAAAATCCCATTATTTAAATTATCTTTCATTCACCTTCTAATCCTCTAAATCTTGTTATTCTCCACACCTTTTCCTCTCTGGTGTAGCTCCTGCGGTGTCTTATAACAACTTGTGTTTTTCAATTTCTAAACTTCCAATTCAGTGTTTTTCCCACTAATAAAGCTGGATTCAGAGCTTCCCTACTTACTTTTTATTGTCAAAAATTAGGAAATGTAATGTAAAGTAGAGCTAAAGAGACAAAAGTGACAAGCAAATATTCACATGCTCACTCACATCTAGTGACAATTTAAAATTAACCTAACATGCATGTTTTTGGTCAGAGGAAGGAAACTTGAGTACCAGGAGAAACACGACGTGAGCAGAGAAAGCATGCAACCTCCTCGCAAGTAGGAAGCAAACCTGCAACCTACTTGCTATGAGGTGACAGCTCTAACCACTGCTCCATCCTTCTAAATATAATCTAAATATAAGTTCCTTCTTTTGTGTGAAATCATGCCAGCCATTTAAACATTTAAGGGCTATATTTCAAATGTTATCATAGCTGAAAAGCAGTGCTGGGGCATTTTTCCAGCTCTTGTGAGCAACAGTTTGTCAGTCACTGTGCCAAATTGGATGTGCAACATGTTAATCTAATAAATTGCATAAATTCTCATGCATGAGTCAACTGTACATCAGATGGTACGTTAGTTCCCAAACATTTTAGCTTTGAACCCACAAAAGAAAAATCACAGAAACTAATATTTTTGCAGTTAAAAGTAAACCAAATTACATTTAACAAAGACTTTAATTAAATAGCATTGGTTTCATACACACACAGTTATCTTTTCTGTATTTTTAGACACTTAAGAATAAAGTTCATGTTGTATCCTCACAGCCCCCCAATTTATATTTTCCTAACCCCAACTTTAAGAACAACTGTCCAAGCTAATTAGGGCTCACATCAGAACCCCGACCTTCTGAACTCTGTTTAGAAAAAGACTAACTCCTGATTAAAACTTTGCATCTGAAGAAGATAAATTACGTTCAAAAGGTAAGATGTGAAGCTACTAAAATTAACATCAATAAGACAAACTGTGTAAAGTGGAGCTGAAGTATGCTGCAGATAATGCTCCAAATTTCATGCTTCATGTTTGTGTCTAATGCAGCCTAAAATAAGCTAAAGCAAGCTGTGTTGTATTTAGCCTGAGGGCCTTGTCTTTACATGTTACTGTATCGGTCTTTTGCACGTGACGTCACGGCTCGTGTCTTTTTGCACTTCCGGTCGTCATGTTGGGTGGATACCGGTTCATTTAAACAGAGGAAGTCCATGTTAAACACAGTGCGATACAGAACAATAACATCAGCAAAATGCAAACTAAATATAAAAATGAGCAGAAGCCTTATAGAGAGAAACTCAACCTTGAAGCCAGAGAACGTTACATGGTGAAGTTAGCTTCAATTAACAACATTGATCCTTACGAGGTAGCAGCTAAGGCATGGACTTCCTCTGTTAAATGAACCGGTCTCCACCCAATATGGCGACCGGGAGTGCAAAATGTCACGTGTCTGCAAAAGACCGATTGTAGTAAAACTCCATTTTTTTCCCAGTTAGTACTACTGTATTACAAGAAAAACAATTTATTTTATTTAACATTTTCCTAGCTTTTTTTTCATATTTAACATGCATGTGCAGTGATGTCCAAGTAAAGTAAAAATCATAACTTCTCAAATGGAGAAAAGAAGGGACGACTTACGACTATATTTTAACTCACTGAAAAATAAAATATGAGAAATGTTGTTTAGGTGTCACTATAAATAAATCAGACAGGTCAAATTTACAGCCAAACCCTGCCCTTGACTTGAATTATCACTATATATATA
>JBBPBX010030372.1:19263-31138 GCA_038048925.1 Garcialebias charrua
ATATGTATGTATATATGTAATATATATATTTCTTATTATATGTTGTATAATTCATGATTAATTTTGTTTATTGATCAAATTGGTTTGAAACTTACAAAAACTTATTTTTCAAAATAATTTATTTTACAGCAGAACCACACTCACTCCCAAGTTTTGAGAAAAGAACTGAACACTTTCTCTGAGTGTCCTGGTCAAAAAAGTGCTCAGCAGATGTCACCCTCCCCTCAGCCAACTCTCCGAGCAGACCTCAACCTGCATGTCGCAACATGACCAGTCAGTGACAGAGACTTAATGTGGCACTTAAAGGACCAGTCAGACCGAGAATGAGGGACTGGAGGTGATAGATAAGGAGAGAAATGAAAAATCAGCCACATATGTGCCAGCAGTGAGGGGACACCACATGGGCTGAGCTTCAATATGTTCAGCTGAGGGAAGTGTGAACAATGTAATGCAGCTTATACAAGAAGGGCAGCAGCAGAACAGTGCGACCCCCTGAATGATCAACCAAGAGATTGCTAGTCAAAGTTTCCCTTCTGTCTTTTTAACTCCATGTAATAAAACTGACTGAATATTGCTGAGAAGTACAACTCTGTGCTAATGTTTAAAAACATATTATATTTTATATTTTACTTTTTTTTTTGTCCAAGCAGCTGGATTTTCTTGCAGATTTTTTAAATGATCTTTATCGAAAGTTCTTTAGAGTCTCTAAAGATATTTCAGAGGATACTTTTTCACTTTTTCATATTCTGCCCATTGTGCCTGACAATAACAACATGCCACGCAATGTATGTTTAAAAATGAAGAAAGAAGATAAGTAGAGGACATATGATACCCACTCCACACATTTCTTGTACAATTATGTTACAAATTTTAAAAAAGGGTACAATTTTATTTTAGGAAAGTATGGTTAAATGATGGCACATTCAATCAGTTTAGATGGTGACGGCAATGATTTATCAATATTCACATAGAAATTATTTTACATGCACCAGCTCCTAAGACAATAAAACAATCAATATGGTTTATTTTCTAAGAGTAAAATATATTTACGGTACTGACTAGCTGATCTTTATCAGGCATTTCACAAGAGTTATAAGAATATGCACTCAGTATAGTCATTAAAAAAACAAAACAAAAAACAGTTTAACACATAGCACAAATGTAAGAATAAACATTTAATACCCCCCTGATAAACTGCAGAGTGAAAAGGATTATCTGTAAACAAAACAGGAAGATCTCTTTAGAAAATGAGTCAATAATCCTCCACATAAACACAGACCTGAAGTTGATTTGATGAGCAACAGCATTGTGTAAAAGCCACATAGCTAATTAGATAAAATATGCCTTTTTATCTCACCAGTCCCCAAATCTGATCTTTGATTCAGTGCTATATTTGCAGATTAAACATGATTTGTTCAAAGTTTATAAAGCACATTTAGCAGCATGAAACTAGTTTTCATTGCATTTGCTAACTGAACTGCTATCTTAAATCTGCAGGAATCTATTTCTACTTTCTAGAAAAGTCTGAAGAAAAGCCCAGGACATGGTAGAATATATTATTCTAGGTCTATAGTATCTTAAATCTTTGTTTCCCTCTGAAAGAACACCTTTCTCTGCATTTCCTCGGGGCAGGGGTGACAGGGGTACGATCAAATTGTCACAGGAAATTACCTCCCATCATCCTCGCCGGGGTTCTTTTTTCTTGAATTCAACATTGTCAGGTTAAGAAAAGAACAAAAAAGATATTTGTAAGAATTTAAGAAAAGATTGCTCCAGTGGAACAAGTTAAAAGGTGAGTACGCAGTATTTAAATTACAGCCGTTCAAAAAAGTTTTTGGAAACAGTGGCTTAATTTTTTTTATCATACATAATAACCATCTTGTTTATTGGAGAAATATCATAACAGTACAAAATATTACTTCAGTATCACGGTTGGTGAAAAACAAGACATCAAGGTAACAGAAGCAGGACTATCTGAAAATAATTAAGTTTTACTTTAAAAGTTCAGTTTAATTTGATGTCAGATTTTTTTAAATGTAGCTCCAATTTACAACAAAAGTAATCTCAAGTCACTGCACAGAAAAAACCAACAGGCCCAGTTCAAATCCAGTTACATGCAGTCCAGTTTATTTTTTTAGTCCATTTCATTCCAAGACGTAACCACAGGAAAGAGATTCCTTAACGCTCCGGCTTTCTGAGCCCATTATAATAAGAGCGGAATGCCCAAATTAGAGTTGTCCTGAGAAAATAAAGAAAGGAGAATTGTTCTCAAAAGGAAAGCATATCTTTAGATAATTATTTGAAATACATCAAAATCATATTTCCTCCCTCTCCTAAGACTAAATGTAGGTTAGTAGTTTTCAATACTCAATAATCCAGGTAAAAAAGGAGTCATTATTAGGTTGCAGTGGTCACTGGTGCCCATATACTGTGCGGGAGTCAGAGGACACCCTGGACAGGTCTCCAGTCCATCACAGGGACAGAGACAAACAAGACAAACAACCATTCACCCGCTCACTCACACCTATAGGGACAATTTAGAGTTACCAATCAGTCTAACATGCATGTTTTTGGTCTGTAGGAGGAAACTGGAGGACCGTATTTTCTGGACTATAGGTCGCAGTTTTTTGCCTAATTTGCATGCCCTGCGACTTATAGAGAGGTGAGAATTGTTTATGGATTTCCCCCCCCCATATTTTTAGACCAATTTTTGGCTCAGATATGACGTTTCTCATTTTGACAGTGCAAAAATGCAGGAAATCACATCTACTTTATTGAAAAAAATTGGGGGGAGGACCACCCTCCACCCACCAGCCTCCCTGCTATTTGTGTTCTGGCATCGCTCGGTTTACTAATTAAGTCCCGTTACTTGGTCTGACCACTGCTGTTATGATTCTGTTCAGTTTTATGCAAAGAGTTTACTGTAATAATTTGAAAAAGTGGCAATACATTTATTTTTGTTCATTATGTGAATAGCTAAAGTTATAAAGTGTTTTTTTATACTGTTAATTTTCTCAAAACTGTCAATTTTGGAAATTAAAATTCACGATTTTGTTAATTAAGCGTAGCTTGAATGAAAAATATCCCATGTTTAAACGTATAAAAATTGTATTAACACTATTAAAGAACATCTCTTACTTAAGTGTTTACACAAATATTTCCATTGCATTAAAGAGACAATTTTTTATTTTTATTTTATAAACACAAGGGTTATGAGGGGGTCCCTGAAAATCTTTTCTCCCCTGAAGGGGTCCTTGAATCCAAAACGTTTGAGCACCCCTGGTCCACAAAATCTAACGAAGGAGGAAAAAGCTTCTAGTTTTAAAAACATTCCAAAACGAATAGATTTGGCCTTAATTTGGCTTTTTATTTTTTAATCGTTCTCTACTGTCCTACAATATTCTAACTCTTTTTGTTTTCTAGGTATTCATTTCCTTGGTATTTTTCTCTGTCACTGTGTGAGGTAGGATGTTTTTGTGTATAGATAAGGAGGTCAGGGTGAACTTGTGTCTTGCTACATCAAGCAGCAGAGTATTGCGAGGCCAGATTTGTGTCCCTGTGGCTTGCTTAGCTGCATAAATCAAACACATGAACACACAAGGACAGAAAAAAAGAGATTAAAAAGATATTTGTGAGAGATTGACTACTCTGTTACCTTGTAAAAAAAAAAGAATAGCCTAAAAACATACTACTGTCTGTGTACATGCATACGTGGGAGTCTGTTAGTGAACATGTCAGTGTGAGACCTTGAAGGAGTAAACCCTGGCTTCTGGAGCGACATGTGTTCAGAATTTATGCCTCGGCTGAACATCATTCTTGTGATCGACTTGCACGCTTAACCTTAAAGTAATAACAAAAATGACGAGTCCACAAATTTTGCGCCGCCATAATTGTGTGCCTCAAGGTTTATCACATCTAACAGAATCTCATCAGGCAAAGCAATTTCGGTTAACCGGACGTGCTTTACGTAGAGATTGCCACATCCACTAAATCGAGATTAAAATGAGATTTACAAATGAATGTAGCTGAGAAATGTTCTGTAAATTTTAATCCACAAGGCCGGTCCTTCCTGTAACCCCACTCACGCCCCCACCCCGCACACCCATCACCCATCTCATTTGATTTTATTTGAACGCTTTTATTATCATAAATGCAGTTATGTTCAGCTATTATTTTTGTAAAGGGCTTGTGTTACAAAAGGATTTGCAATTTCACGTGTATTTTTTTTTTTAACATTATGTGTTGTAAACCATGCTGCTGCACCAAAACACCCCTGTTTCTTTATGCACAATGATTTCTATTTTGGCAAAAATTGATTTTCTATCTGCGATAACAAATGCTCTTTGTTGAGATATCAACTCACCCTCCCATTTTCATTTACCACATCTAATATAGCAAAGATTAGATCGAGTTGCCAAATGGTTTAGATAATAGTTTCATTCTTGTTCCTCATGGAGATATCAGACCTCGCTGTCACCTTTCCATTTACACATTATGTGCTGTAGAGATTACAGTCTGCAGGCAAATTATATTATACTTTTTTTAATAGATCGGACTGGATGTTAGGAATGTTGGATAAAGAGGTGTCACTTTAAGTTCCAGCTGATTTTAACCATGTATTTCTCTTATGTGTATTATTAGTATTCATCCTTTTAGCAAGCATGAAATACAGAATGTACAACTTTAGTGTCTTAAATTCAATTTTGGATAAAAACAAAGGATATTTAATTAAACCAATCTGTAGAAACATGAGATTATCTGGTAATGTGTCTAAACAAAAAAAATAGTTATTCTGTCAAATATCACAGAAGTTATTGTGTGTTAGGTATATTTTGGATCAGTCATTTCCAAGCTTTTCTTCTTCCAATCCACAAAATAACAACAATGAAGACTTGTGACCCCAAATATTGCTGGTTTAAGTTTATTCACTTGTTTCAAATGTTATCAGCCATTCAAATGATTATTATTAGTTATTTCATCCTGATAGGTTGCATTCAGACTGTTCCCCTTCTACCTCCTCTACTGCCTCTGCCTCCATAGGTTTAAAGTACATTCTTATCACTGATAATAAGGTCAGGGGGTTAGACTTAGGGTCAGTGCTCTGGGTCAGGTGTAAGGTTAGGTTAAGGAAAACGGTTAAAGAACGCTAACAAAAAAAAAGCTTCCGATTTTAGATAAGAGCAAAGATGCATATTATCAGCGATAGCATGCAAAGCTGCATATTATCAGTGATAAGAGCACTCCTTTAAACCTACTAGGAGGTAGAAGGGACAGTCTGAACGCAACCTATGAGGATGATAACAACTAATACCGGCCATTTAATGGCATGATAACATTCAAAGACATTTGTTTATTTTACTGTATTATCATTTAGCATATTGTTTAGCGTGTATCTTACATCTTTTAGTGTATCGTTCAACATACTTTGTATCTTTGATCTTTTAGCGTATCATTTAGAGTATGATTTAGCGTATCGTTGAGCGTATCGTTGAGCGTATCGTTGAGCGTATCGTTGAGCGTATCGTTGAGCGTATCGTTGAGCGTATCGTTGAGCGTATCGTTGAGCGTATCGTTGAGCTATCGTTGACGTATCGTTTACCGTATCGTTTACTGTATCCTTTAGCGTGCATCTTACATCTTTTAGCGTATTGTTTAACGTATATCTTTGATCTTTTAGCGTATCATTTAGCGTATCATTTAGAGTAGGATTTAGTGTATCGTTTAGCGTATGATTTAGTGTATCGTTTAGCGTATGATTTAGTGTTTCATTTAGCGTATGATTTAGTGTATCGTTTAGCGTATGATTTAGTGTATCGTTTAGCGTTCATTTAACATATATCTTGGATCCTTATATACTGTTTCTTTTTATACTTTACATTTTTGCTATTTTTGGGTGTAACTGGGACCTTGAGTACACAATTCCATTCCACCTCATGTATCACATGTGATGCGAATGACAATAAAGAAGCTTGAACCTTCAAAACATAGCTGCTAATCAGCTGAACAACAGCAACATTTGTATTATACAACCAAAGCAACATGTGTACTTTTTTAAAAATCAGGTCATTGATTTGCTGTTTTTCTCACAGATAAAACAAATGGTGGAAATATACTGAATGTAATAATTTATATAGATTATTTAAAACAAAAACAACATTTGATGTTTCCAAACTCAGTGGAGCTGTAACCAGAAACCACTGCCCCAGACAATCAACAGACCTTAAAGGAATGCATACGCCAGAGTTTGTATCTACAATCTATTTATGATGACAAATGACAGAGTTGTGGCTGTTTTGCTCAAACCTTGCAATACGTCACGTGTGAGCTCATATACTATTCTGAGATTTGAGTTTAGAATAAATCACAGACTATGACTGAGTTACAGCCTTTTTATTGATGTGCATTCAGTGGTTAATTTCTGAAAGTTTCAATCAGTTTTGTTGAGTGGTTCATGAAATATTTTGCTAACTCTACCGACAAGCAAACACAAACCCCTCACAGGAAGGCCCCAGGCAACAAGGCAGAGATATTTTTGCTGTGATGTCACGACTCTAACCACAGCGCTCTGATGCAGATTATAAATTTGTGGATTAAATTGCAGCTCAGGGGACGATAAGGATACCGTAAATTAATTCACTGTTTTCTGTGATGCATGTAAATGATCCGTAGACATGTTTGTTCCAGCTACACAAGTTTATGCTTCGTAGATTTATGAAAAAACTAGATGATTCATAGGCGGCACAGTGGCTCAGTTGGTAGAGCTGTTGCCTCTCAGTGAGAAGGTTGCCAGTGCAAATCCCAATTGGGGGCCTTTCTGAATGGAGTTTGCATGTTCTCTCTGTGATGTGTGGGTTTTTCTCCAGGAACTCCAGTTTCCTCCCACGGACCAAAAAACACGCCTGTTAGACTGATTTGTAACTCTAAGTTGTTCCTAGGTGTGAGTGAGAGAGTGAATGGTTGTTTGGCTCGTTTGTCTCTGTGTCCCTGTGATGGACTGGAAATCTGTCCAGGGTGTCCCCCACCTCTCGCATAGCGATATTTGGACATGGGCGCCAGTGACCCCCGCGACCTGAAAAGGAAGAAGTGGGTAAAGATAATGGATGGATGAATGTTTTGCCCTATTTTCAATTAATTTTTTTAATGATCAGTCCAACAACAAACTTGTTGCTCTATCGTTTTAAATTATCCTCAATGTAAGTTAAACTAATTTGAACTTCAATTGTTCTTACTCTATGGTCTCATATTCAGGTTAGTATTTGATTGCATGTTCCAGCAACAATGTGAACCATTTACCAGTAACAAATGTGCAAATAAATAAAGTGTGGGCTGCTGGCTGTATTGACTTGGATATTGGCAAATCTAACTCAGTGTGTTAGACTGGTTTATTGCCCCCTTGCCAACAAACTAAACGTGATGAGATGATCTGAAAATTGCTGTTGCTTCAAGGTTAGAATGGAGGTAAATGCGAAGTTTATATCATTCTGGTTGACACTATGCGGGCAAAAAAAAAAATAAGATGAATAAATCAACAAAAACATCTGAAATATAATGAGTCTGTTTTAGAAGAAGAAACATGTTCTCATCTTTTCATTTTACTGAAGCACTAAGAGATACTTCAGTTTTGAATGCTGTTGCTTCTCTTTCCCCCACCACGCTCAGATTGAACTTTTCTGCTCTATGCAACACTCACTATTTTAGAATTTGTAGTGGTCACAGTTTTGAAACATTAAACTAAAGAAATAACACTATAACAAATTCTATTTTTATTTTACAGAAAAGAGCGGTGAGAATTATTGCTAGAAAGCCTTATTGTCATCCATCGAATGTTTTATTTAAACAACTCAAATTATTTTAATTTCATGAATTGGTAGATTATAATATTTTGTTAGTAATGCATAAGGCTCATAAGAATGTGCTACCCACGAATGTTCAAATGTTTTTCATAAAGAGAGAAAGCCGTTACAGTTTAAAAGAAACTGAAATGTTTGTTAAACCTAGATATAGGACTAGTTTGAAGGGACGTTTTATTTCGAATAAGGAGTGGAATTGTGGAATGTTTTGGATAAGGATGTTAAAGATGTAAACTCTGTGATGAAATTCAAAAAAATTATCAAGTCTAAACTGCTAGCAAAATACTAAAGCTTTAAGTAATGCATCCTAATGTATTTGTTAATTATTGAGTGTGAAATGTTACTAAATTGATCTGTTGTTTCTGGAAGTTTATTGTTTAAATTGATTGTTTGTAAATTGTTTGTTTTGTTTTGTTGGGAAAAAAGGGGCAGACAAAATAAGACAATTTTCTTCTTTCTGCACCTTTTCATCCATCCATCCATCCATTTTCTTCCGCTTATCCGGGGTCGGGTCGCGGGGGTAGCAGCCTAAGTAGGGAGGCCCAGACTTCCCTCTCCCCAGCCACTTGGAGCAGCTCCTCTGGGGGAATCCCAAGGCGTTCCCAGGCCAGCCGAGAAACATAGTCCCTCCAGCGTATCCTGGGTCTTCCTCTGGGTCTCCTCCCGGTGGGACATGCCCGGAACACCTCACCAGGGAGGCGTCCAGGAGGCATCCTAACCAGATGCCCGAGCCACCTCAACTGGCTCCTCTCGATGTGGAGAAGCAGCGGCTCTACTCCGAGTCCCTCCCGGATGACTGAGCTTCTCACCCTATCTCTAAGGGAGAGTCCAGCCACCCTGCGGAGAAAACTCATTTCAGCCGCTTGTATCCGAGATCTTGTTCTTTCGGTCATAACCCAAAGCTCATGACCATAGATGAGGGTGGGAACGTAGATCGATCGGTAAATTGAGAGCTTTGCCTTTTGACTCAGCTCTCTCTTCACCACGACAGACCGGTACAGCGCCCGCTTCACTGCGGACGCTGCACCTATCCGCCTATCGATCTCACGCTCCAGTTTTCCCTCATTCGTGAACAAGATCCCGAGATACTTAAACTCCTCCACTTGGGGCAGGACCTCCTCCCCGACCCGGAGAGGGCACGCTACCCTTTTCCGGCTCAAGACCATGGCCTCGGATTTGGAGGAACTGATCCTCATCCCGGCCGCATCGCATTCAGCTGCAAACCGCTCCAGTGAAAGCTGTAGATCACGAGCTGATGAAGCCAATAGGACCACATCATCTGCAAAAAACAGAGAAGCGATTCTAAGGCCACCAAAACGGATCCTCTCAACACCTTGGCTGCGCCTAGAAATTCTGTCCATAAAAGTTATAAACAGAATCGGTGACAAAGGGCAACCTTGGCGGAGTCCAACTCTCACCGGAAACGAGCCTGACTTACTGCCGGCAATGCGGACCAAGCTCTGACACCGGTCGTACAGGGACCTAACAGCCCATATCAATGGGCCTGGTACCCCATACTCCCGGAGTACCCCCCACAGAACCCCCCGAGGGACGCGGTCGAATGCCTTTTCCAAGTCTACAAAGCACATGTAAACTGGTTGGGCAAACTCCCACGCACCCTCCAGGACCCTGTTGAGGGTGTAGAGCTGGTCTAGTGTTCCACGACCAGGACGAAAACCACACTGCTCCTCCTGAATCCGAGGTTCGACTATCCGACGGACCCTCCTCTCCAGAACCCCTGAATAGACCTTACCAGGGAGGCTTAAGAGTGTGATCCCTCTATAGTTGGAACACACCCTACGGTCCCCCTTTTTGAATAGGGGAACCACCACCCCAGTCTGCCAATCCAAGGGAACTGACACCTTTTATTTTATGTATTTTGATTTTTTTCCCATATTTACAAAATGTTTTTTTTTTCCCATTATCTTTTATGTTTTTTTTAAATATGTAAAATTAATAAAAACTTTTTTTTTAATAATTAAAAACAGAGTAAAGCGGTTTTAGGTGGGGTGAAAAGGTTAGAACAGACTCACTTTCATCTTCATTTTTTTTATGCAAGTCATTATTTATTAATTTATGTTGCATAGTAAATACTTTTATATATATTAACTGTTTAAACGGAAGATGTTTCAGTTTGATTTTGCTAAGAAACACTGGTTGGATTTTTTATTTATTTATTTTTATAAATAAATTATACACTAAGTTAAACAAAACCGCTTCTCACAACCAAATAAAACTTTTTAAACACATTATACAAAATATATAGAAACTCACTTGTTGACACTCTAAAATCGTCGTAACCCAAATTCCAGCTTCTAATTTAAACAAATCAGACTATCATTAACAGCTGTACATAAAAGTCTGTGACAAACACACATGGTTATATACTGTACATTGTAGGTTTGTCCTTCTTTTCCAGGGCTGGCTCAGTAACAGAATATCCAATTGCCAGACGTTAGTGTTTGCTTTGCTAAAAGCCTCAGAGTGCAAGACACATAATATCATTACTGATTCATTCAGCAGAGGGGTTTGTCAGGAAGCTGTGAGCCAAGGAAGAGGAGGAGAAGCTGGAAAGAGGGGGAAAAAATCAGCTAATATTAAAAATAATGCCACAAAATGAAAATAGATGAGCGCCTGCAGTGAGCCACAGACTGAATACAAAAAGACATTCCTGTAAAATATATATGGCAGGCAGGAGAGCTGAGCAGAATGCTAAGCTCAGTTTCCTACCTGTAACCCACGATGCGCGCCCCGACCCTGAGCCTGTTGATCACCCCTGAACATTTAGGGATCACGCCAACGGCTATGATCCGTCCAAATGGAGCTGTTTCCTCATCACCTTGGCAACAAGAGACAGGAAGACACGAAAGGGAAGAGAGCATCGCCCATATTTAATAAGATTTACTGTTTTCCCCCCTGTCTGTAATGCTTTTATTATTGCAGATCGGCGTAGTTGTGAAAGGTATCGATTGTGAACCGGTGAACCAACTGGGACTAAAGGAAGCAGAGATGGGAGGTGTGGGCTGTTAATGGCAGGTGATTTGTATTTGTTGCAAAAAACAAAAACAAAAAAAAAACACGTTATTTTCCAGTATATTACCCAGTGCAGAAAAGTGCATTCATGTATTGGAATAAATCATGGCAGTCTTGTTTCACTTTCTTAAAATCCAACCCTGGAAGATTTCATCTAACAAGAATTGGCGTGTCAACACAATCTAGCAGCAAGAGGTGCATGGTGCAAGTAAAACATAACAAATAAAAAATACATCTGCCTAACAAAGGCAGCCTGAGAAAGCAAGAGGAAAATCGTTTTTTTTTTTGTTGTTGTTGTTGTTGTTGAAGAATTAAAGAAAATAATTAATTCCAATTAAATTTACTTGCAGAAATAATGGTAATATTTTAATTATACTAAACTGAGAAGTGTTTGTTCTCTTGCTTTGGATCTCATATTTGATCACAGTTGGCTTTGGTTATTAATAGTTTGGGTCTCTCAAGCAAACCCTTAGCAGAAGTAATGAACACAAATTTTAAAATGTCAAAAAGGCTAACATAAATACAGATGACGAGTGAGAAATTGTCTTTGTGTTCTTATTTTAAAGCTCACAGTGAGGAAACAGGGCTGAAATTTTGTTCTCACCTTAATACAAACAGTCAAGGTCAGCCTGTACTGATGCATCATGGACAAGGTGTCCTGGACACGCAGGAACCCTGCCGCACTGAGATCGCCGCCCGTGTTGTTTTCTGTGATTTTGCCCCAGAATTGATCACTATTCCACCTGAAGGAATCTAAAACGATATAATCAGAGAACAAGCAATTCACCTAAAGGTCCAGATCTGAAGGAGCGGTGGCACTTGTCTTGCAAGATTTTCATATTGGTCACAGTTTTGGTGCAAAACTGCAGGGGAGCTTGCAGTTCATAACGTTTTGCAAGTTCTGTAAAATTTAGAAGGCCATCATAGTCAAACCAATATTAAACACCAAACACATGCTGAGGCTTGAGTTCAGGAAAAAAATAATAATAATA
>JBBPBX010030373.1:14506-28966 GCA_038048925.1 Garcialebias charrua
ATCAACATCAATGTCCATTTCGATGTTCTCCTCCACCTGTGGTGTCACCTCTGGAGTGAACAACACACAATCCACGGCCAAGTCTACCTGCTTTAAAAGACCTTTCTCCTCAACCAGGGTGGCATGACGTCTTTGTCGTACAATCTCAATTTCCCTTAGAGCAGCTTGAATACTTTGACATTCAAGCTCTTGTTCTTGCAAAAAACTTGATGTGCAAGCTGTTGTTCGATTACTTCCTCTCTCAAAGCAGCGCGCTACTGCTCAAAAATAAGCTTTTTTCCCCTTAATTGATCTTCGATCTCCTGCCTACTAAACATATCTTCTATCTCCTGCCTACTAAACATAGCTTGTCTTTCAAGCTCAGCGTAAAGCTTCCGTAAACGCTCCTGATAAACCATCTCCCAAATGTCTTGCACACAGACTACACCACACTAACACAAACGCTCCCAGCCGCCACTGAACATATCACAAGCAGCCAGTACAGCTGATAGTAATATAGCTCAAAATTTCACAAATCCTTCGGACAGTCCAAACAACTTGCTCTTAAGGTTTGACGAGCCTCCATTATATGTTATGACCCGGAGGCATGTACCATATAAGGACACAAGATACAGAAAGGATGGTAAAAAAAAGTTTATTTTAGGTTCTCTGAGTCTTTGAATCCAAAAAAAGGGGAAAAAAAGGAAAGTCAGACCCCTCAAGTCCAGCTTCTAGATGATTATTAAACAAAGCAAGCTCTTAGTCCAGCAGGTCACTCACGGCTCCTGTCTTTAGCATCCAGGTTCTCACAACGACAGCAGGTCTCCAGTTTCTCCCAACGACAACAGGTCTCAGCTCCAGCTTCTCACAACGGCAGCAGGTCTCACGTCTTCTCACATTCGGATACTTTTTCGGCTGTTTTCTCACGGCTTCAACATTCGGATACTTCTTACGTCTTCATCATACAGCTTCATCATACGGCTTCTTCTTCACTCGACCATGGCTCCACTCACTCTGCTGGTGCTTCCGGCTTCAGACCTTCATTCGGCTTCTTCTTCACTCGACCATGGCTCCACTCACTCTGGTGCTGCTGCTTGGACCTCTGCTCTTTCTTCTGTGGCTTGGACCTAATATAGAGGGAGCAACCACCCCCACCTACAACATGTTTTAATGAGTAACAGCTGCAGTAAATCAGCCTCCCACAACCTTTAAACAACTCATGCTTCTGCTCAAAACCTTTAAACATTTCATTCTCCTGACATAAATACATTACATGCCCAGTACATGTAACAACATCCATCCATCCATCCATCCATCCATTCTCTTCTGCTTATCTTTGGTCGGGTCGTGGGGGTAGCAACCTATGTAAGGAGGCCCAGACTTCCCTCTCCCCAGCCACTTGGGCCAGCTCCTCCGGGGGAATCCCAAGGCGTTCCCAGGCCAGCCGAGAAACATAGTCCCTCCAGCGTGTCCTGGGTCTTCCTCTGGGTCTCCTCCTGGTGGGACGTGCCCGGAACACCTCACCAGGGAGGCGTCCAGGAGGCATCCTAACCAGATGCCCGAGCCACCTCAACTGGCTCCTCTCAATGTGGAGAAGCAGCGGCTCTACTCCGAGTCCCTCCCGGATGACCGAGCTTCTCACCCTCTAAGGGAGAGCCCAGACACCCTGTGGAGCAAACTCATTTCAGCCGCTTGTATCCGAGATCTCGTTCTTTCAGTCACAACCCAAAGCTCATAACCATAGATGAGGGTGGGAACGCAGATCGATCGGTAAATTGAGAGCTTTGCCTTTTGACTCAGCTCTCTCTTCACCACGACAGACCAATACAGCGCCCGCTTCACTGCCGATGCTGCACCTTTCCGCCTATCAATCTCACACTCCAGTTTTCCCTCATTCATGAACAAGACCCCGAGATACTTAAACTCCTCCACTTGGGTCAGAACCTCCTCCCCTTTTCCGGCTCAAGACCATGGCCTCGGATTTGGAGGAACTGATCCTCATCCCGGCCGCGTCACACTCGGCTGCAAACCGCTCCAGTGAAAGCTGTAGATCACGACCTGATGAAGCCAATAGGACCACATCATCTGCAAAAAACAGAGAAGTGATTCTAAGGCCACCAAAACGGATCCCCTCAACACCTTGGCTGTGCCTAGAAATTCTGTCCATAAAAGTTATGAACAGAATCTGTGACAAAGGGCAACCTTGGCAGAGTCCAACTCTCACTGGAAACAAGCCTGACTTACTGCCAGCAATGCAGACCAAGCTCTGACACCGGTCTTACACGGACTTAACAGCCCGTATCAAAGGGCCTGGTACCCCATACTCCCGGAGTACCCCCCACAGGGCCCCCCGAGGGACGTGGTCGAATGCCTTCTCCAAGTCCACAAAGCACATGTAAACTGGTTGGGCAAACTCCCACGCACCTTCCAGGACCCTGATGATTGACATTGATTGGAATATTGTACAGCACAATTGGTGTTTAAAGAGTTCTATAAACAAAGCTGTTCCCTTTCAGTCATGTTCTCTCGGTGCAACATATGCTATGGGAATTGCGCCCCCCGCGCGATTACCTGAAGGAATACATTCACGCCTTTATGGCAAGGGCGTCAGCGTTACGCCAGAGGCCCCGCCCTCTGGGTATTTAAGCCGTTGACGCCCATCCATCTTTCTCTTTTTTGCCCTTCACCTCGCTTAAAACCTGAACTTCGTGGGACTTCTCTGTTGTCGCATCGCTCGATTGAGGTGAGCTTGCTCCCTACACTGAGCATACAGAGAAATGTTCCTGCATATTGCTGGGCTGGTGAAAGCTAGTCCAGCGTTTTTCTACTTACCTCAAATTTTCTTCTCTTTCCGTAGCTGCTTCGCTCGACTGCGCTAATTGCGTCACAACACTCCCTGCTAACCATTAGCAGGCTAGCCAGCGAAGCAAGATGACGGAGAGGACGGCTTCGAACAAAAGGAAACTAGGAACAACTTCGACGCTTCTCGTCTCCGGACATGGCTCTCGAGAAGGGAAAACGGAGGACAAAGAAGAAGAAAGCCAGCAGGACGACGAGCCCTCGCTTGCGCCCCTGCCCCAGCGGATGCGGCTACTCCCTCTCGGCGACGGACACCCACGAGGCCTTTCCTGTCTGCCTAAGGATTCTGCACGTGAGAAAAGCGCTGGAATTCCCCGACTCCTGCTCCCACTGCCGTCGAATGTCGGCGGTAGTGAGGAAACGCCACACGGATGTGTTGGCTAAATCCATGGCTAAGGCCGCGGCGCTGAAGGTCGCACGTCGCACAAAGATGCTCGCTCCCGAACCGGAGCTCGACAACGTGGAACTGGAATGTAGCGGTCGAGTCGAGGATGACAATGTATCGGACTCCTCAGTTGCCGTCGAGGACTCGACGCCCAAAGTGTCTGACCATGACGTCGAATACGGTTACAGAGGAGAAAGTGTGGATTCCTCCCAGAACCTGTCGTAAATCCTACCGGAACCGGACTTGTCGGTCCCTGCTCTGTTCGACCTGTGCCATAGGGCAGCTGATGCCCTGCAGGTCATGTGGCCAGACCTCACGCCTCGCCAACAGGCTTCGAGGCTGGCGGGAAATTACTTCTATGCGAAGCAGCCAACAACGTCGTAAAAAATGCCCATTTTTCCGGACTTCCTCATGGAGCTCAAATGCTCCTGGGTGGAACCCGGAGCTCACATCACGCTGCCACTATCCCGATTCCTTGATGTTACGGGAATGGAGACAGCGGCCTGCCGCACTTCGGAGAAACAACCTGAGAAGTGCTACAAGGCTCAGGGCCTCGCAGCTCGTGCAATGAATGCATCAACCATGGTGCAGGCGTACCTGGCAGAAAAACTGTAGGATATCCAGGTAACAAAAAACGAGCAGGCCGCAACGGAGGCCATGGAGGAGGCCCGCCGTGCCTCTGACTTCGTGCTCTGCATGATGGGGACAATAGCCATTTCTCAAGGCAGAGCATTGGCGGAAATAGTTGTCGCCCAGCGCCATCTTTGGCTAACATTGTCGGACCTCCCGGAAAACCAGAGGTCCACCTTCCTCCAGCACCCGATCGAGCCGACGGGACTCTTCGGGGGAGCCCTGGAATGCGTCCAGTTCTGGCTAGAACAAAGACGCAAACAGGCGGAAGCCCTCCGCGAGGGGTTGCCGAGGAAAAGCTTTGCACCCCCAAAGGAAGACATGTGTGGCCTCCCACAGAAGAGACCCGCTGGTGACAGTGAAACTTTCCAGTACCTGCCGAGGGCCTCTTCAATGACCCCGTGTGGAACTCCGATTCGGGCCTGATGAAGCAGGACGAACTGATAATTTTACAGGTTTGCCCGTCCACGCGGTACGGGAACCTAACCTTTTGAGCCCAGTCTCCACTTGTAAAGTACTACGAGGAGCTGGTGACGTGTGCGCGCAACAAACATGACTCGCCTACTGTATGTGTAAACAAAACAAACACTGTTTCAGGCATGTACAAAAATAAAAGTACCAAAGCACAAACTGCCCTGGTTCTTGACTCGAGTCCCATTTTTATAAAACACAAACCATGTGGTCAAACTATGAACCACAGCAAGATACACGAAACCTGCCAGAGACGGTCAGATCTTGTGATATCTTCTGTTGGGCCGACCAGCCTGCTCGAGAGAGCATGAGAGAGGTCAAAGGCCACTCCTCCAGCGCCAAAACATGACGAGCAGCAATTCAGCATGCCGTCCAGGCTCAGCGCGCACGCGCAGGCCTGGAAGCCGTGTCTACCAAATGATTGGGTCATGACAACGATATGTCATTGGCTCAAGTTGCAGTTCACAAGAAGACCGCCCCATTTCACAGGGGTACTGCAATCAAAGATTAACCCTACACGTGCACACGTGCTGAGGGAGGAAGTTTTGACGATGCTGCAAAAGGGAGTGATTAGTTTGGTCTCAAGACACAAACTATGCTCTGGCCACTACAGCAAGTACTTCCTGGTGCCCAAAAAGGACCATTCCCTGAGACCGATTCTGGATCTAAGGACTCTGAATAAGAGAATAAAAACTTTTAAGTTCAAGATGCTTACACTACGCCAAGTTCTCCAGCCTGTGAGACCAGGAGACTACACATGTACAGTGGATTTGAAAGATGCCTATTTCTACATAGGCGTGTGGAGGAAACACAGAAAGTTCCTCCACTTTGCGTTAGAAGGGAACACTTATGAATTCAAAGCCTTACCCTTCGGTTTAAAGACTGCTCCTCGTACATTTACTAAATGTTTGGATGCAGCCCTGACCCCCCTTAGGAATCAAGGACTCAGGGTCATGAATTATTGGATGACCTGCTGATTCTGGCTGGAAGATGAATGCAGGCCCAGTCACATTCCTATAGGGTGATCTCTCACCTGGAGTCTCTTGGTTTTGTCATAAACCTACAAAAGAGTGATCTAACTCCATCACGGGTTACCGTATTTCTGGGAGTACAGATCGACACTGTCCGGTACAGAGCATGGCTCTCAAAGAAATTAGTTTCCTCCATTCGCCGTTGCCTGGAAAGATTTAAACTGGATCAACCGGTCCCTGTGAAAACGTGCCAACGCCTTTTAGGCCTCTTGGCGGCAGTCATTCCTTATGTGCCACACGCATTACTGAAAATGCGGGCCATACAAGTATGGCTAAACCGACAGACATAACCCGCCCTGACTAGTTAAGCAGGAAAGGTTAGGATAGATTCAGAGTGCTTGAAGGCTCTGGGACCTTGGAGAGATTTGTCTGTTTTCACAGAAGGGGTCTCGCTGGGAAGGGTGTCGTCTCGTGTAGTCATCACGACGGACGCCTCTAAAACAGGATGGGGGCGATCTGCAGAAATCAGAGCGCCCGTGGCCTTTGGAATGAACAGGAAGCGAGATTACATATCAACTTATTGGAGTTGCTGGCCATATTCCTGTCATTAAAATACTTCTTCAGTAAAGGTCTGATCGCTGGGTAGCACATCCTGGTGAAATCAGATAACAGGACCACAGTATCCTTCATCAACAGAGAGGGAGGGACAAGGTCCCAGGCCCTCCTCGGACTGACGCAGAAGATGCTCACGTGGTGTGCTCCCAGAATCTTGTCACTTAGGGTGACTCATGTCCCCGGTGATCTAAATTATGGAGCATATGCCCTCTCAAGAGGGCCTCTCTTGGCGTCAGAATGGAGCCTGAACCCACGGATTGTGGAACAGGTCTGGTCACGATTTGGGAGAGCCTCTGTGGACTTGTTCGCTTGCAGGGCTAGCTCACAGTGTGACCTCTGCTTCTCCTTGAGGGAAACAGACGCACCATTGGGAATGGATGCTCTGGCACATGATTGGCCAGCAGGGGTGCTCTACTATGCCTTTCCACCTGTCCCTCTGATCGAGGCGACACTGGAACGTGTGCGCCAGGGAGCCCTCTCTCTGATCCTGCTAGCCCCCAGGTGGCCGCAGAAACCGTGGTTCCCGGAGTTGATCTCAATGTTATCAGGGATACCATGGTAATTGCCTTCTCACAAGGACCTGCTGACTCAGGCACGTGGGTAGCTTCTACACCCACGTCCGGAGTTGTGGCAACTTTCAGCCTGGCCTTTGAAGGGAACTGGCTGAGAGCCTAAGGCTTTGATTGCTTTATCCCAAAACAAACAGTAACAACATATGCAAGGGTACCCCTTGGTGTTTATGTTTGCTTAGGAGATGTTTAATGGAAGGGTTTCTCCTCTCCTTAACAGATCTCCAACATCATGATGGGTCCCACTTGTCAGTCGTGCCCCATATAGGGCAGCACGGTGGCACAACTGGTAGAGCTACTGCCTCTCAGCGAGAAGGTTGCCGGTTCAAATCCCGGTCCGGGGCCTTTCTGGGTGGAGTTTGCATGTTCTCCCCGTGCATGCGTGGGTTTCCTCCGGGTACTCCGGTTTCCTCCCACAGACCAAAAAACATGCTTGTTAGGCTGATTGGTGACTCTAAATTGACCCTAGGTGTGAGTGTGAGAGTGGATGGTTGTTTGGTGTGAGTGAGACAGGTCCCTCTTGTAAATGAGTCCCCGTGACTCAACGAGGCTAGCTTGTATAAAACACAATAAAAACATGCATTATCTGCAGCATTGTTCATTAAAATGGCTCAACACTATTAATGTATTACAGAAAATATGCATACAGTACGCACACTTAATGGTATTGTAGACCATTGCATTAGTTAATACATTCAGCAAGTACTTTTACTTTAATACTTTAAGTATTTTTAAAAGCAAGTACTTATTTACTTTTACTTAAGTAAAAATATTAATATGGTACTTCTACTTTTACTAGAGTAAATTTTTGTCTGTTTATTTGTACTTTTACTTAAGTACAGTGTTTGAGTACTTTCTCCACCACTGGTATTATTACAGTATTTGGGTACCGTGCAGTGGCGACTCCACTTCTCAGAAACATCCAGGCTGGACCAGAGGATCCACTCATCATCACCTCCTGCCATGTCCTCCTGTACAGTGGAAGAAAAATGTTTAAGGGCTGCTACAAACAGGTTCATAAAACCATCTTTTTTGGTAAATGCAAATGCTTATTGTCAATTACCATGTGACGTGTGCTGCTGACCACTTGACCAGGTCACCCTTGTAAAAGAGATCTCCATCTCAACTGACTCTAACTGGAAAAATAAAGGTGATTGATTGATATAGCAGACATCTGGTGAATATAAAAGTTGATATTGTCTGATAAACACCTTGGGGTGTCTATGAGTGCACATCTAATTCTCCAGCTCCCCGAGCGCTGACTACGGCTGCTCGCTGCACCACCTGGTGGTGGTTGGGTTAAAGGCAGAAGACCAATTTCGTCTGTCAAGTATGGGAAACATACACAGATGACAAATGTGACAAATTAATTATTATTAATTAACAGGTTTGACTTCAGCTCAACTTTTGTACACAAGCTTGAGTTAAAAACATGAACATCTGATAATCATAACATTAACACATGAACATCTGATATTCATAATATTAACACAACACATGAACATCTGATAATCATAACATTAACACACAACTGACAATCATTATATTAACACACGAACATCTGATAATCAAAATATTAATACATAAACACCTGATAGTCATAATATTAAACACATAACGTTTAGAAAACACTAAAAAAGCTAAGTCTGGTCCTCTGGACATTCATGTCCAGAGGACCAGACTTAGCTTTTTTAGATTTTTCTACCTGGATTATTGAGCATGCATCAGGGTGTTTAGAAAACACTTTTGTAACATCTAGTTGAGAGCCATATCAGTCAGGAATAGTAATAAGCATTAGATAAAGAAACACCACAACATTCATAAGCACAGCTAGTAGCTAGCTGTGTGACTGATAGCAACACACGACACCACGTCAGCACACAGATGAGAACAGCTCAAACTTTGCTCATGTGCGCTTAGAGATTTATAACTCACAATTATTACTTGCTTACCTGTGTAGAAAGGCACCATTAATAATTACTGCTGTTTCAACGTCGCTAGTTGGCCGTGTGATCAGCTCTGACTGTAAACAGAGATGGTCCCCCCTGCTCCCCCTCCCTCCTGGCTCGAACCGGAAGCGCTGGCGATCCGTGGCGATAAGAGACGAGTCCAGGCTCGAGGGCGACGGAAAATGCGACCTGTACAGTCCAATAGTTTTGGACAGATGGGACATAAACTACGGCCGCTAGCGGCCGCTAGTTATAATTAGATTCAATGGAAAAGCCGCAGGCGGCGCCCAGCGGGGAAACCGGAAGTACGTCACAATCAAAAAACGTTTTTTGAAACAAACAATCATTACTCATAAAATATTTATCCTACACAACTAAAAACATATATGCATGCATTTCGAAATATTTTTATTTTATTATTTCACTTTTATAAAAAAAAAATTTAAATCTTCAAATGGTGAAGAAGAAGAGCTGCAGTTCCAAGGAGGGGCGGCACCCCTAGCGCCCTCTAGTGGCGGCCGCCTCTGGAACACAATTGTTTTGGGAACAGGTAGAACTTTAATGACATCTACCTTCAGTCTGTGTCGGTCCACTCGCTTCTGAAATGTCCAAATTAAAATGACCATACCAATGGAACGTGCCTGAGAAAATCCCTGAGACCTAATCCATTCAGCCAAAAATCCGGTTTCTCGAGACATGAACCAAGCCATCATGTAATCTGACCAGGTCCAGATTAGCTGCCGACGTCTTCCTTGTGTGTTGATAGACCAGGAACTAGCCAAATCCAAAAAGCAGGAACCAGTTATCATAAATCCAATTAAATATGCGTCCTTAAGATCCACAGATGACAGCAGAGATAGACACGTCATAAAGTCTTCCAAGTCGATGAGATATCCAGCTGTGTGCATGCCCACAGGGCAAATCGGCTCACCTACAGCCTGTCTTTTTTTTTAAAAGAAATGTTATCAGTTGTGTTGAGGAACCAACTGACCAAATTGAAGACNATATTTCTTTGTTTTACGTTGCTTTCAGCTGGAGCTCAGCTCTCGCCCTGTTGCTCCAGCGATGACGTCACCGGTATTAATTGCAAATTGGAGATTCTAGTCATTTTAAATGTTTTTAAACATATTTGAGACCAGGTGTTTTGGTCAAAGTTGGCTGATAAATCTGTCTCCCATTTTGCAATAGGTAGTGTTATAGAGTCATCGATTCTAGACAATTTCTTGTATATTTTAGATAATAATTTGGGTAGTTTAAGATTAATGAACTCTAACACACATATTGGTGTTTCTAATACTGTAATGTTTTATTAAGCTTAAATTTCTTTTTACAATAGACTTAATTTGTTGATATTCTAAGAAGTATTTATTGTCAAAGGTCGCCGAGGTGGTTAAAAAGCTCCGCGGTGGCAGGGCTCCGGGGGTGGATGAGATTTGTCCTGAGTTCCTTAGGGCTCTGGATGTTGTGGGGTTGTGTTGGCTTACGCGACTCTGCAATATCGCGTGGACATCGGGGGCAGTTCCCTTGGATTGGCAGACTGGGGTGGTGGTTCCCCTATTCAAAAAGGGGGACCGTAGGGTGTGTTCCAACTATAGGGGGATCACACTCTTAAGCCTCCCTGGTAAGGTCTATTCAGGGGTTCTGGAGAGGAGGGTCCGTCGGATAGTCGAACCTCGGATTCAGGAGGAGCAGTGTGGTTTTCGTCCTGGTCGTGGAACACTAGACCAGCTCTACACCCTCAACAGGGTCCTGGAGGGTGCGTGGGAGTTTGCCCAACCAGTTTACATGTGCTTTGTGGACTTGGAAAAGGCATTCGACCGCGTCCCTCGGGGGGTTCTGTGGGGGGTACTCCGGGAGTATGGGGTACCAGGCCCTTTGATATGGGCTGTTAGGTCCCTGTACGACCGGTGTCAGAGCTTGGTCCGCATCGCTGGCAGTAAGTCAGGCTCGTTTCCGGTGAGAGTTGGACTCCGCCAAGGTTGCCCTTTGTCACCGATTCTGTTCATAACTTTTATGGACAGAATTTCTAGGCGCAGCCAAGGTGTTGAGAGGATCCGTTTTGGTGGCCTTAGAATCTCTTCTCTGTTTTTTGCAGATGATGTGGTCCTATTGGCTTCATCAGTTCGTGATCTACAGCTTTCGCTGGAGCGGTTTGCAGCCGAGTGTGATGCGGCCGGGATGAGGATCAGTTCCTCCAAATCCGAGGCCATGGTCTTGAGCCGGAAAAGGGTAGCATGCCTTCTCCAGGTCGGGGAGGAGGTCCTGCCCCAAGTGGAGGAGTTTAAGTATCTCGGGGTCTTGTTCACGAATGAGGGAAAACTGGAGCGTGAGATCGATAGGCGGATAGGTGCAGCGTCCGCAGTGAAGCGGGCGCTGTACCGGTCTGTCGTGGTGAAGAGAGAGCTGAGTCAAAAGGCAAAGCTCTCAATTTACCGATCGATCTACGTTCCTACCCTCATCTATGGTCATGAGCTCTGGGTTATGACCGAAAGAACAAGATCTCGGATACAAGCGGCTGAAATGAGTTTTCTCCGCAGGGTGTCTGGACTCTCCCTTAGAGATAGGGTGAGAAGCTCAGTCATCCGGGAGGGACTCGGAGTAGAGCCGCTGCTTCTCCACATCGAGAGGAGCCAGTTGAGGTGGCTCGGGCATCTGGTTAGGATGCCTCCTGGACGCCTCCCTGGTGAGGTGTTCCGGGCATGTCCCACCGGGAGGAGACCCAGAGGAAGACCCAGGACACGCTGGAGGGACTATGTTTCTCGGCTGGCCTGGGAACGCCTTGGGATTCCCCCAGAGGAGCTGCTCCAAGTGGCTGGGGAGAGGGAAGTCTGGGCCTCCCTACTTAGGCTGCTACCCCCGCGATCCGACCCCGGATAAGCGGAAGAAAATGGATGGATGGATGGATATTTATTGTCAATACCATATTGTATTATTAATTCATTAAATGGAATAAAGTTTATACCATCAAATATGTGTTCCAGACGTTCAATTCCCTTAACTCTCCAACCTGAGAAATTTAACATATTATTTTCTTTCTGTATGTCAGGATTTTTCCAGATGGGTGTTTGTCTACATGGGAGTAGTGAAGACTTTGTCATTTTCAGATACTCCCACCATGTTGTCAGAGATGAGCTAATACCGTACTGATGCTTTTAAAGCAAATGTTTTTTTAATATTTGTACTAATATATGGAAGATCTGAAATCCTAATATTATTACCGGTACATAAAGTTTAACTCCTCTCAAATGAAGCTTTTTTTTAACCACGTTTGAACAATATTCACTTGTAAATCTTGCAATTTTGTGTGCAAACGAGCCTTTTCTGTTTGCTGTGACTTTTGCAACAGTTTGACAAAAAACAAACTGCTTGAAGATTCAGTAATGAAACAAAGATGACCAGACAGTGATGTGAGAGCGGTTTTCTCTAGGGTGCAGAACAGAGTTAAAATACTCCCAACTAATACCAGTAAATAGACATAAATGACAAAAACAAGTGTGGGATGTTGACTGATGAGGGGTCAAAGACAGATTTCGCCTCCTGCAGACCTTTGTCTGTTTTTAGACAAATAAGTCACTGACTTTATCAAGCATTTGTGACAAAGCGCCAAAAATAATTACAACCAGGAAACACAGCCAACACAACAGTAACAAGGAACAAATGTGGCAGACATGAAAACATTCCTTTTCTGGTAAATTTTCAGGAATCTTGTTTGAAACATGACAGGGCAGAGCAAGATGAGGTGACAAAATAGTCCCAGCTTTTCCAAGAGGAACTGAAAAAGTTAAGGCAATCCCTTCAGGCCAAAACAAACATGGATCATGTAAATCCCCTCAAACATGTTTGGCAGCAATGGCTGACACAGCCCAACCAGAACGCAACTGTTTTACTTTACGCTGACACATGACATTTCTTGACAGCTGAACTCGAAGATCTAAGACTTTTTCTATGTATACTAGAGGTCTTTTTCTCTCTAATGTTTTTCACAAATGTGTGTACAGGGAACCCCCGACCTACGAACGAGTTCGGGACCTAAGAACCGTTCGCAGCTCGATCCGGTCGTAGGTAGGGGGTGAAAATTGCGTCCCGTTCGTAGGTCGTTATTCTGTTCGTAGGTCGCGGAAATACCGCTAACGGTGCGCCGCGCACACATTTAACAGCATGAGACTGACATACTGGGCCATAAACATGCACAGAACTTTATTTACAAACACTTATCTAAACCATTACACCACACATGCATCCATAAACACACACAGTAACTGTACATCAGTAACTTCACATCAGAACTGCAGGAAATCAGCTGGAAATCACATCAGCAAAATGATGTCAACAATCACACATGAACACTTCTCAAAGTGCAGCTTTTAACATCAGAACAGCAGCAAATCAGGGACTCACATCAGCAAAATGATGTCAACAATCACACATGAACACTTCTCAAAGTGCAGCTTTTAACATCAGAACAGCAGCAAATCAGGGACTCACATCAGCAAAATGATGTCAACAATCACACATGAATCCATAAATCCATCAGCAGCATCACATCTATCAGAAGCATGTTGCAACCATCATGTTTTTGAAACCAGTGCGTTGATGAGTGTCCATGTGCATGAGAAAGAAGTCCATGAACTCAGAAAAAGCTAGAAGCAGCAGAAAAATGAAACAAAATTGCCTTACTTTGACTGAAGTGTAGGTAGACAGATGTTTTTCTCATGATCAAACCTGCATCTGATGGAACTGCTTAGCCATTGCTCAACAATGAATGTTGGGAGCATTTACTTTTCCACTGTCATGCGCAGTGTCACGCCCATGCCCAACTAACAACAGCCAAGGGGCAATCCCCTCCCCCACCTCGCCGATTGCCGTGTGTGACGCAGTTACGCCGTAGCTCGATTATATACTTGTAATGGGGCTCGTTCGTAGGTCACGTATTTTCTGCCGTACATCGATGGCATTCTTCTACTTTGGCTCGTTCGTAGGTCCCGTGGTTCGCAGGTCGGTGGAGTCGTAGGTCGGGGGTTAGTGAGCACTTCTCCTTTGCCAAGATAATCACCTCACAGGTGTGGCATATCAAGATGCTGCTCAGACAGCATGGTTGTAGTACAGGTGTGCCTTAGGCTGACCACAATAAAAGGCCACTCTAAAATGTGCATTTTATTTTTGCTGTATTAGGTGATCAGCAAACAAGTACAGGTAGTCCCCGATTTACGAGCGCTCTGATCTGCGAGGTTCCAGACTTACGAGCTGCACATTTTTGGAAAAAACGAAAAAAATACCGAGTTTTCATGTGTTTTTTCACTTCAGTTAGCAAGTTAAGCATATAAACACACGTTTCCGATCATTTTTATGCACTCAAAAGTAGTTTTTATATGAAAATAGAGTGTTTTTAGGTGCGCTAGCGAAAACCGTTCCAATTTACGAGCGGATTTCCGGATTTACGAGCGAAATGGCGGCCGTTCCAAATTACGAGATTTCCGGTTTACGAGCGCCTCGTTGTAACGGATCCCGCTCGTAAATCGGGGACTACCTGTATCTGGTGTTACAGCCATTTGCCTCATGCAGTGCATCATGTCTCTTTCTCATAGTTGATTAGGTTATTGATTGTGGTCTGTGGAATGTTACTCTCTCCTCAATGGCTGTGCAAAGTTGCTGGATATTATCAGTAACTAGAATATGTTGATGTTTACGCCAATCATCCCAAACATGATCAGTGGGTGACATGTCCACTGAGTGCTGGCCGTGCAAGAACTGTTCTGTTTTAATTTGAGATGAAGAAGGCGGAGCACTATGGTTATGGGAGGCGAGATGACATCACTCTCGCCCCCCCCTGCCTATGCTCACTCACAATAATGCATTTAGACAGTAAGGGCCTGGGTTAGAGTTGGGGTGGAGGGGAAACTGGCATAATGCCAGCCTTTGCTCCTTCTCTTTCCTTTTTTTAAGTGCACTTTAGAACAACACACACCAACAGCACATTTGGGGACGGGGGTGTGTGTGTCAGGGTCTAGGTTTGTTAATTTTTATTTAATAAT
>JBBPBX010030374.1:0-35232 GCA_038048925.1 Garcialebias charrua
TTGTAAAGTGTATTTAAAAAGGAAAGAGAAGGAGCAAAGGCTGGCATTATACCAGTTTCCCCTCCACTCCAACTCTAACCCAGGCCCTAATTGTCTAGATGCATAATGTTGAGTGAGCATAGGCATGGGGGCGAGATTGATGTCATCCCGCCACCCATAGCCATAGTGCTCACTCCATTCCCTATATGTGACTTTTATGAAGATGTTTATGAATGAATGTCTAAAGTGTATATAAAATTGAGTCCCAGGTGCTCTTAACAACAGAGATGTAAAACCATTGCAGCACACCCGAGACCCAAATTCCCTACATGTATTAATTTAAGATGAAGAGGGCGGAGGTGCGTGTTGAGGGATGGGGAGAAAAATAACTGCAGGAACAGTGCTCCCACAGCGAGTCAGCTCCCCCGCTGACCCTGCTTACCCCCCAGCTCGCCAAGGTCCACCCAAGGAGCGAGGTAAAGGAAACACCTCTCCGACCGCCAGGACATTGAGCCAAGACCAGAGAGGGACACGGCCCCGAGGGCCGCCAACAGCAGAACCAACAGCCCACAACAGCGAACAGCAGTCAGCCCGCCGTCCAAGAGGACACAAAATCCCACATGGACGACACGGCCAAGAGCGCCCGCCCAACCGTCGACAGAGCCAGGAAGCACCAAGAACAGGCCCCAACCGGGGCCCGCACACCGGCCAAGTATAGTCCAAGACCATCATCCAGGACATCCACTTAATCCCCACCCCAGAAGAAATACTATACCCACCCTTCATATTAACAACTTTCAAAACACATAACACATTAGACACCCAAGCTGGGTTTGCCCGCCCCCTCCCATTGGCCACCAGTCACGCCCCCAGACACCCACCCCCCAGCACATGAACCCCAACCCACCAGCGAGCCGAGAGCCCCCGGCCAGAGCCGGGCACCAGAGCGCCAGCCAGCCCATAGCCCGGCGACCCGCCCGCCAGAGCCCAAGACCCCCGACCCCCACCAGGCCCAAGCCCGGGGACGACACGCCCCCAGAGTCCCAAGCCCCCGGCACCCACCCCGAAACCACCCCAGCACAGCCGGGTCACCGACCGGCGACCCATGACCGCCGCCACCGACCACCCGAGGGCCCGCATGCCGCCCCCAGTAGATGTCCCCCAGAACCCCCCCCGGTCCTCCCCAGGTCGAAGACGAGGTCCTCCCCGCCCAAGCAGCCCTAACCCCCCGGCGCCCCAAACCCCAACCTCCCCCCCCTCCAGTCCCAATGCCCCACAAGGCCACATCCCAGACCCCCCACCCTCACTACGTAACGGAGCCGATCAAAGAATGCCAAATAGGTTGATCCAATGTGTCGGCAGATGCTGTTTCAAGACTAATATGATCTAACAGAAGATTTTTATACTGATTAACGCTAAGATTATTTTTATTTTTCCAATTTACGAGTATGGTTTTCTTTGCGATGCATAAGGCAGTGAAAAGCATATAGGATGTATTTTTTTCTAGTATAACATCTTCAAAGATACCCAATAAGCAAACAGATGGAGAGAGTGGGATATTAATTTTCAAACATTTAGACAAGTCTTCACATACCTGTACCCAGAACCTCTGAACGGATGGACAGAACCAGAGCGCGTGAATATAATCATCAGGTGTATTACTTATGCACTGTGAGCACTTGTTAGATGGTATAAAGCCCATCTTAAACATTCGCTCCCCTGTATAATGTACTCTATAGAGAACCTTATATTGTATTAATTGTAAATTGGAGATTCTAGTCAATTTAAAAGTATTTGAACATACTTGAGACCAAATTTTTTGTTCAAAGTTGATTGATAAATCTGACTCCCATTTTTCAACAGGTAGTGCTATCGAGTCATCGATTCTAGACAATTTTTTGTATATTTTAGATAATAATTTGGGTGGTTGAAAATTAATAAACTCTAACACACATGTTGGTGTTTCCAACAATGTTTTATTAAGCTTAAATTTCTTTTTTACAATTGACTTAATTTGTTGGTATTGTAGGAAATATTTGTTATCAATGTCATATTGTATTATTAATTTATTAAATGGAATAAAGTCTATACCCTCAAATATGTGTTCTAGACATTCAATACCTTTCATTCTCCAACCTGGGAAATTTAACATATTATTTTCTTGTTGAATGTCAGGATTGTTCCAGAGAGGTGTATGTCTACATGGGAGTAGTGAAGACTTTGTCATTTTCAGATACTCCCACCATGCTGTCAGAGATGAGCTAATATTGATGCTCTTAAAGCAGACATGTCTTTTTAAATCTGTACTGATAAATGGTAGATCTGAAATCCTAATATTATTACATAAAGTTTGTTCTATATCTATCCAAGTTTCATCTAGTGCATTCGGTTTTAACCACTTTGATATATATTGTAATCTGTTTGCTAAATAGTAGTAATAAAAGTTTGGAAGTTCTAATCCTCCGGTATCTTTAGATTTTTGTAATGTTTTTAAACTAATACGCGGAGTTTTATTGTTCCAAAGGAATTTAGATATAGAAGAGTCCAGGGACTTAAACCATTCATTTGAAGGTTTATTTGGAATCATTGAGAATAAATAATTTATTCTCGGCAGCACCATCATTTTTACTGAGGCAACTCTTCCCATAAGTGATATGGGTAGAGATCTCCATCTAGTAAGATCGTCTTCAATTTTCTTTAATAGTGGGATATGATTTAATTTTATTAAATCCTCCAATTTAGGAGAGATATTAACACCTAAATATTTAATATTACCTGATTGTAGTCTTTCATTAAGAGAATTATTAAACACACAATTTATCGGAAGCACTGTAGATTTTGTCCAGTTTATAGAATAATCAGAAACTTTTGAAAATGAGTTTATTAACTTGATAACATTGGATATTGAGTTTCCTGAGTTCTCAAGAAAAAGCAAAACATCGTCAGCATAAAGACTCATTTTATGTTCTATGTTTCTACCCTTTATGCCTTTAATATCAACACTTTGCCTTATTGCTGCTGCTAACGGTTCAATAAAAATAGCAAATAATGCTGGTGAAAGTGGACAACCTTGCCTGGTGCCCCTCTGTAAACAGAAGCTTGAAGATAATTGATTATTTGTCCTGACACACGCTGTTGGTGAACTATATAATATTTTTAACCAGTTAATGAAGTAATCCCCAAATCCAAATTTATTTAAGGTAGCAAATAAGAAATTCCAATTTACTCTATCGAATGCTTTTTCAGCATCTAAAGAAAAAATAGCTGTTTCAATATTTTTAAAATACGAATACTCTATTACATTATATAATCTTCGTGTATTTGTGTCTGAGTGTCTTCCTTTTATGAATCCGGTTTGGTCTGGATGTATAATAACAGGAGTTATCTTCTCTAGTCTTTTAGATAAGACTTTACAAATTATTTTAACATCAACATTAATGAGAGAGATTGGACGATAACTCGTAGGTAATACTGGGTCTTTGCCTGGCTTTAATAAGAGACTAATGTTGGCTGAATTCATATGTGTTGGTAGCCTGCCATTTTCTTCTGACTCAAGTAGCACTCTATAAAATATCGGTTCCAGTATATCCCAGAACTTTTTATAGTATTCTACTGGATATCCATCAGGACCTGGCGATTTCTTATTAGGCATGCTTTTAATTGCTTCATGGAGCTCATCTGAAGTTAATGGTGAGTCTAGTTTTGATGATTGACTAATATCTAGTTTTGGGAGTGTTACTTTCTCTAAGAATTCATTAATATCCTCATTAGATGGATTTATTTGTGGAGTGTATAGAGTTTTATAGAAATCTTTAAAAACATTGTTTACTTTTCCCTCATCATGAATTATATTTCCATCTTTATCTTTAATACCATATATATATGTTTTTTCTTTGTTTAATTTAAGTTGATTAGCTAAAAAGCTCCCTGATTTATTACCGTATTCAAAATTATCTAATCTAAGTCTTTGTATCAAGAATTTATTTTTCTTATCAATAATTTCATTTAGTTCTAATTTTACTTTGCGTAGTTTTTGCTGTGTTTCCTCTTCTTGTAGACCTTCTAATAGTTTAATGGATTTCTCTAATTCCTCAATACGTTTATTTTCTTTTTTCTTTTTATTTGTTGAATAGGATATTATTTTACCTCTCATAACTGTTTTCCCAGCCTCCCAAAGTGTACATGCTGATGTTCCTGGCAAATCATTCAACTCTAAATATGATGCCCATTCTATTTTAAAATATTGCAAAAATTCTTCTTCTTGAAGCAGTGATGTATTGAATCTCCAATTTATATTTTTTCTAGTTTCTTTTTTATAATCTAAATATAGAGTAACTGGTGCATGATCGCTGACAGCAATGGTGTGTATCTTAGTGTCTGAAATGTTGGTCAGCAATGAATTGCTTACTATAAAATAATCTATACGAGAATATGAGTGATGCACATGTGAAAAGAAAGAATATTCTTTGCTATCAGGGTGAAAAGAACGCCATGCATCGCAGAGTCCATAATCATTCATATACTGTTTAACTATATTTATAGATTGCCAACTGCGTTGAGTTCCCACTGTATTCAGTCTGTCTATTTTGTCATTGAAACCAAAGTTGAGATCACCTCCCATTACCAGTGAGGAATCCATGTGCTTTGATAGAGTGGAAAAAAAGTCATGAAAAAAAGAAGCGTCGTCTACATTTGGCCCATATATGCTAACTATACAATAATTTTGTCTAAATATTGATAACTTTAATATTATATATCTACCGTGTGGGTCTATAACCTGATCTAATACTGTGAAGTTAACATTTTTATGTATTAAAATTGCTACCCCTCTTTGTCTAGAATTATAACAGGCTGAGAATACATTAGGAAACTCTGAAGATTTTAGCTCAACTCGGGATGTTGTGAGTCGGTGGGCGGAATACTTCGAAGACCTCCTCAATCCTACTGGCACGTCTTCCACTGAGGAAGCAGAGCCTGGGGACTTTGGGTCGGGTTCTCTGATCTCTGGTGCTGAGGTCGCCGAGGTGGTTAAAAAGCTCCGCGGTGGCAAGGCTCCGGGGGTGGATGAGATTCGCCCGGAGTTCCTTAGGGCTCTGGATGTTGTAGGGTTGTGTTGGCTTACGCGACTCTGCAATATCGCGTGGACATCGGGGGCAGTTCCCTTGGATTGGCAGACTGGGGTGGTGGTTCCCCTATTTAAAAAGGGGGACCGTAGGGTGTGTTCCAACTATAGGGGGATCACACTCTTAAGCCTCCCTGGTAAGGTCTATTCAGGGGTTCTGGAGAGGAGGGTCCGTCGGATAGTCGAACCTCGGATTCAGGAGGAGCAGTGTGGTTTTCGTCCTGGTCGTGGAACACTGGACCAGCTCTACACCCTCAGCAGGGTCCTGGAGGGTGCGTGGGAGTTTGCCCAACCAGTTTACATGTGTTTTGTGGACTTGGAGAAGGCATTCGACCGCGTCCCTCGGGGGGTTCTGTGGGGGGTACTCCGGGAGTATGGGGTACCAGGCCCTTTGATAAGGGCTGTTAGGTCCCTGTACGACCGGTGTCAGAGCTTGGTCCGCATTGCCGGCAGTAAGTCAGGCTCGTTTCCGGTGAGAGTTGGACTCCGCCAAGGTTGCCCTTTGTCACCGATTCTGTTCATAACTTTTATGGACAGAATTTCTAGGCGCAGCCAAGGTGTTGAGAGGATCCGTTTTGGTGACCTTAGAATCGCTTCTCTGTTTTTTGCAGATGATGTGGTCCTATTGGCTTCATCAGCTCGTGATCTACAGCTTTCGCTGGAGCGGTTTGCAGCTGAATGCGATGCGGCCGGGATGAGGATCAGTTCCTCCAAATCCGAGGCCATGGTCTTGAGCCGGAAAAGGGTAGCATGCCCTCTCCGGGTCGGGGAGGAGGTCCTGCCCCAAGTGGAGGAGTTTAAGTATCTCGGGATCTTGTTCACGAATGAGGGAAAACTGGGGCGTGAGATCGATAGGCGGATAGGTGCAGCGTCCGCAGTGAAGCGGGCGCTGTACCGGTCTGTCGTGGTGAAGAGAGAGCTGAGTCAAAAGGCAAAGCTCTCAATTTACCGATCGATCTACGTTCCCACCCTCATCTATGGTCATGAGCTTTGGGTTATGACCGAAAGAACAAGATCTCGGATACAAGCGGCTGAAATGAGTTTTCTCCGCAGGGTGGCTGGACTCTCCCTTAGAGATAGGGTGAGAAGCTCAGTCATCCGGGAGGGACTCGGAGTAGAGCCGCTGCTTCTCCACATCGAGAGGAGCCAGTTGAGGTGGCTCGGGCATCTGGTTAGGATGCCTCCTGGACGCCTCCCTGGTGAGGTGTTCCGGGCACGTCCCACCGGGAGGAGACCCAGAGGAAGACCCAGGACGCGCTGGAGGGACTATGTTTCTCGGCTGGCCTGGGAACGCCTTGGGATTCCCCCGGAGGAGCTGCTCCAAGTGGCTGGGGAGAGGGAAGTCTGGGCCTCCCTACTTAGGCTGCTACCCCCGCGACCCGACCCCGGATAAGCGGAAGAAGATGGATGGATGGATGGATGAAGATTTTAGCTCATCTACAGTTGAGGCCAATTTATGAATTTCTTGGAGTAATACAACATCTGCCTTTAATCTTTTAATCTGATTAAAAATCCTATATTTTTTATGTTGGCTACCGGCTCCATTAATGTTCCATGTGACAAACCCTAAAGAACCCATACTTGTGCTAATGATAATAAATCTATACCACACCCACTATCACAAATATAAAAGATAACAATAGATCCAGACAAAAACATATTCCTTAATGAATAACTATATATGATTTTTAAATAAAGTAATTGCTGTTTCTTTTGAAAATGAATCAGGGAAGTTTTCATTCATAAAGTAATTGTATGGATATACAAAGACGTGTGTGAACCCTTGTGCTTGTGCGCTGATAATTGTTGAGTTAGAAAAATATAGACAAGAAAACAAAGAGAAATGATATACATGGAAACATAATTCAGATAAGAAAAAACAACAAAAACACCCTCTTACCACATCAAGTGTCATCCCACCTTGTGTATCACCACTATCTGAGTGTGTCCCACCACCGAGCTGTGCTGAAAAAAAATTAAATATATCTGGTAAGTAATATTAACAAATACTATATTTAATAATATTAATCAATATTAGTAACCGATATAGTTCTTACCTTGATCATATGGCTAATAAAGCCAAGGAGTAGTTTCTGGATCTCTAAACAGCTGACCGTTTATATAGAGTTTATCCACATATTTCATTTTTTTAAAAGTTTTTTAGGTTAATGTGATCTAAGGAGAGGTGTGCTGGTGAAGATTCTCAATCGTCCAGGACATGATAAAATCAAAAATCTTTTTTGATGTGATCCGTAGAAATAGAGAGGTGTTTTTTTTTTTTTGTCATGTGGTCCACACTTCTTACCAGTCGGTGGCGGTAATGTTTCTTTCAGTTGTTTGCCAACCGCCAAAAAAATAAAGAGGAAGAAGAAGTCACCGGAAGTTGTCGTTAACTAAGATAAGAAATGTGAGGTACTTTACTACGAGCTAAGTTTCTGTAATAGTTACAGTAATTTAATCTTCCTGAGTTCGTTTCATCTGTACTGGTTTCGTATATCTATTATATTAAGGAAACTGTGTCTAACAGAGATGAGGAGACATCAGGCTAAACAAAGAGACGAAGTGGCTACGGAAGAAATGTTGGAGGTTCTGGAAACATCAGTCGCAGATTATAAAGAGGAACGATGTCGTTTAAAGGACAAACTGCAACACAACGAAGCCCAAGAAGTTCTGCTTCACAGATTAGGTTTGTATCTAAACATTCCTGCTTTTAAATGTGATGATTTAAAGTTTTCCGTCCCCGAGACGGATTTCCGTCATTTAGAACGTTTTATTATTTTTATTTATTTATTTTGAAGTCTATATCAGCGGTCCCCAACTTTTTTTGCACCACGGACCGGTTTAATGACAGACTATATTTTCAGTATTCTAATTTTATGACCAGCACCTGTATTTCAAATGTACTTTTAATCACTTTATGTGTGATTTATAAGTGCAGGATCATTTCTCATTTACAAACCGGATTCCCAAAAAGTTGGGACACTAAACATAAAAACTGAATGCAATGATGTGGAGATGGATTAGGAGCGTAAATATGCAGCGTTTAGCTTCATTTTTGAATGTCCAGAGGACCAGACTTAGCTTTTTTTAGATTTTTCTACCTGGATTATTGAGCATGCATCAGGGTATTTAGCTTCATTGTTTTTCTGGGTACTTTCTAGCAAATAACTTATAAACCACAGGACAGATATTCTTTAAACTTACAGAAAGTAATTACTTGGTGGTCATTTACAAACTATTAGCTGTTGGAATTGTTTGAGCTAAAATTAGATTTACTAATTTATTTTCGCAGCGCGTGCGACCGTTTGGAAGACGTCAAAGCGAAACAATTTAAATCCAGCAGATTTGACCATTATGTGAATTTATTAAGGAATGGTTAAGCTAAGACACATCTTTGCTATAATTTCCAGCAGACAAATAATTGTTTTTACCGTGTCAATCTTGTTAAAACTCCTTATGTGCATGCTTCTGTGGCCGCCATTTTCAGCAGGGCAAATGACGTGCTGACGTGTTGCGTAGCTGTGACACATAATAGATGAGACTTAAATAAAGGTGCGACACGTTTATGGATTTTTCCAATTTATTGCCAATAATTGGACAAAGCGACTTATAGAGAGGTGCGGCTTTTCAGGCGGAAAATACGATAGGGGAATTAAGTTAATGAGCCACACGATGAAGATCTGGCAGAGAGTTGTGGAAGTAAGACTTAGACAAGAGGTGACTATCTGTGAGCAGCAGTATGGTTTCATGCCAAGAAAGAGCACCACAGATGCATCTTTGCTTTGAGGATGTTGATAGAGAAGTACAGAGAGGGTCAGAAAGAACTCCATTGTGTGTTTGTGGATTTAGAAAAAGCATATGACAGGGTGCCAAGAGAGGAGGTGTGGTATTGCATGAGGAAATCTGGAGTGGCAGAAAAGTATGTTAGACTGGTACAGGACATGTATGAAGACAGCAGGACAGTGGTGAGATGTGCTGTAGGAGTGACAGATAGCTTCAAGGTGGAGGTGGTATCAGGGGCGGCCGTGGCGTAGTGGTAAGGGCAGTCGTCTCCCGATCGGAAGGTTGGCGGTTCGACTCCCGGGACCCACACCATGTGTCGTTGTGTCCTTGGGCAAGACACTTAACCCCTGAGTTGCTCACGGTAGGACTGGAAAGCACCTTGCATGGTAGTCTGCCGCCACCGGTTTATGAATGTGTGTAGCATTCAATATATGTGTAGCACTTTGAGATTTTCAGTAATGAAAAGTGCGTTATAAATTGAATTAATTATTATTATTATTATTATTATTATAAAGGATCGGCTCTGAACCCCTTCTTGTTTTCTCTGGTGATGGACTGACTAACAGATGAGGTCAGGCAGGAATCCCCATGGACTATGATGTTTGCAGATGACATTGTGATCTGTGGTGAGAACAGGGAACAGGTGGAAGAGAACTTGGAGAGGTGGAGGTATTCACTTGAAAGAAGAGGAATGAAAGTCAGCCGTAGTAAGACAGAGTACATGTGTGTGAATGAGAGGGAGGCCAGTGGAACAGTGAGGCTACAAGGAGCAGAGGTCACAAAGGTGCAGGACTTCAAGTACTTGGGGTCCACTGTCCAGGAAAATGGGAAATGTGGTAAAGAGGTGAAAAAGAGAGTCCAGGCAGGATGGAGTGGATGGAGAAAAGTTTCAGGAGTGATTTGTGACAAAAAGGTGTCAGCAAAGGTCAAAGGAAAAGTTTACAAGACAGTGGTGAGACCAGCTATTGTATGGTCTGGAGACAGTGGCATTGACAAAAAGACAGGAGAAAGAACTGGAAGTGTCAGAAATGAAGATGCTGAGGTTCTCCTTAGGAGTGACAAGGATGGATAAGATCAGGAATGAGATAATCAGAGGTACAGCACATGTTGAACAACTGGGAGATAAAGTTAGGGAGGCCAGACTGAGATGGTTTGGACATGTCCAGAGGAGGGACAGTGGGTATATTGGTAGAAGGATGTTAGAAATGCAGCTGCCAGGAAAAAGACACAGAGGAAGGCCAAAGAGGAGATATATGGATGCAGTTAGAGAGGACATGAAGGTAGTTGGAGTGAGGACAGAGGATGCAGAGGACAGAGTGAGGTGGAGGAGGATGACTCGCTCTGGCGACCCCTGAAAATGGAAAAGCCGAAAGAAGAAGAAGAAATTATAGGGAGATATAATTAGGGATGTGCCGATCAGGTTTTTTGAAATCGATACCGATCACCTATGTGTGACGATCACCGATACCGATCACAATTACCGATTGCCTATATGTGAGCCGATCACATAAACCGATCACCGATCAAATGGCTTACCTGTAATTTATGAGTGCTGCTTCTGGCTACAAGATCTGAAAACTTTTCAGATCTTGTAGCCAGAAGCAGCACTCATGTTATTTTCAGAACCATAAAATCACCATAATTCAGACAAAAACATATTTTTACTAATTTATTTCAGAGAACAAAGTAAATAAAAGTAATTATCAACTGCATTATCAAAGAAAAATGTTTACCTTACTAACTTTCAATAAAAAAAAAAGGTTTTTTATTGTTTTTAAAAAAAACACATCTATTACTTCATATAAAAAACTAAAATACCCCATTTGCTACTTAAAGCTGCACTGTTGGCTGTTTTTACAAATGGCTTTATAAATACGTAAAGTATCATTATTATTATTTTTAAATAATTTCGTGCTTTTTTGAACAACTTCCTGCGGGAACCAGGTGGCGGTAATGCGCTTAATATGAGTTCGCCAACCGCCATTCAACTCTATAGAAGAAGAAGAAGAACCAGGAAATACCGCCTCCGCCATTTTACATTCATTAGTTCCACACTCGGCAGTCGGCTTTTGAGTCAGAGTCAGAGAGTCTTTATTGTCATTTGCACCGCATGTGGTACATGAGATGAAAACGAGATTATGTACACGAGGTCCCAGTTACATCCAACAACAAATGAAAGAGAAAAACAGTAATAACATCTAGAACTAACTAAGAAAAGCATCAACTAGTAATACACTAAGCCTAATATAGTGGGAATAAACAGCAGCACGAACATGAGTTTGTATGAGCAGATGGTCACAGATGAACACAGATGAACACAGCAACAAGAAAACAGATCAGCATCAGTATGATGTGATATTTTGCAGTGTTTATTTTTTATTTTATTTTTATTTATTCATGAGTCTAACAGCCTCAGGGTAGAAGCTGTTCCTCAGTCTAGTGGTTCTACACTTGATGCTCCTCAACCTCCGTCCTGAGGGGAGTGGGGCAAAGAGTGAGTGTGCTGGATGAGTGAGGTCTTTCATGATGCAGGTGGCTCTTTTCCTGCATCTGGAGGTGTAAATGTCTGTGATGGTGGGGAGACTGACTCCAACAGACTTCTGTGCAGCCTTCACCACTCTCTGCAGAGCTTTCCTCTCTTCAACTGTGCAGCCTCCATGCCACACGTTGATGCTGGAGCACAGGATGCTCTCCACTGCACACCTGTAGAAGGAGGTGAGGACTGGGCTGCTCAGACCAGCTCGTCTCAGCCGTCTGAGGAAGTAGAGTCTCTGATGACCTTTCTTGATCAGGCTGGTGGTGTTGTTGCTCCAGCTGAGGTTATCATTCATGTGTACACCCAAGTATTTGTAGCTGGAGACCACTTCCACTGCAGACCCACCTATTTTCAGTGGGGCATGGGTGTGTTTGTTCCTTCTGAAGTCCACAATCATCTCCTTTGTCTTCTTCACATTCATGTGAAGATTGTTCTCTTTGCACCAGCTCTCCAGGTGTTCCACCTCCTGTCTGTAGCTGGACTCATCATTGTTTGTAATGCATCCCACCACCGCTGTATCATCTGCAAACTTAACAATATGACAGCCTGGAAGTGTGGCTGTACAATCATATGTGAGCAGAGTGAACAGAAGGGGGCTCAGCACACATCCCTGAGGAGAGCCAGTGCTGAGGGTTATGGTGGAGGAGGAGAAGTTGTGGATCTTCACGGACTGTGGTCTATCTGTTAAGAAGTCTAGTATCCAGTTACAAATAGAGGGGCTTAGTCCAAGTGTAGATAGTTTGTCTATCAGAGTTTGGGGGATCATGGTGTTGAAGGCAGATGTGAAGTCCACAAAGAGCAGACGCACGTATGAGTCTTTCTGATCCAGGTGGGTGAGAGCAGTGTGGACCACGGAAGAAATGGCGTCCTCTGTTGATCGGTTCTCACGGTATGCGTATTGATGAGGGTCCTCATTGATGTTGACGGTTGCCTTGATGTGGGACATGACCAGTTTCTCAAAACATTTAGCGACTATCGGGGTGAGGGCCACCGGTCTATAGTCATTCAGACCAGTCACTGTGGAGCTCTTTGGGACTGGGATGATGGTCGCGGTCTTCAGGCAGGTGGGAACTAACTCCAGTGCAAGTGAGGTGGTGAAGATGTCAGCCAGCACCTCACAGAGCTGGTCCGCACATTCCTTCAGAACTTTCCCTGGGATGTTGTCTGGTCCGGTTGCTTTATGAGGATTAATCTTTCTGAGACTGCCTCTCACTTCTGCTGCGGACACCCTGAGATGCTCTTCATCTGGTGATGAGTAGGGTTGGGCATCGAGAATCGAGAATCGTTCGGAACCGGGACTAACTGTCCGGTTTTCCCGGAATCGTTCAAAATATTAATTTGCGATTCCTATTTTCGATGCTAGTTAGCCGACCGGAAGTAGCCGCCACCGAAAACCAACGAAGAAGAATTCACCGGAAGTGTGCATTCCGCGATTGAAAGCTTACTAATTAATAAAATGACCAGTCAGGTCAGTGCAGCACTTGCAATAATTTTATATCATGCAAAGGAGGGTGGAGAAGTAAAATAGTGTCCCGTCTTTGACGCGCTCCACCGGATTATTTTCGCTTCGTATCCGACCGGAAGTACAGAGTGGTCCGTCTGCAAAACGCTCCGCCGAACTTTTCGCCAATCGCTACCTCTTCGGCTCCAACAGGTAAATAAATAAACTATGAACTACATCTCATACCAACATTAAGGCAGCTAACAAGTTATACTCCGCTTAAAGCGGTAAGTCAGCTCAAATACAAACACGATGCTAACGTTAGCTTGTATTTTTTTCTTCTTAGACAAACGACCTGAAATGGCTTCAGTGTTCACCACCAGTGACTGTCCAAGGTAAAAACGTCAGTGTTAACTGAATGAAGAGTGCCACAGAACTGTTACAGCATATGTTGTGAAAAGGTTGCATCCCTTTTCAGATGTGAATTCAACCATGGATTGCACATTGCACTCAAATCCAACACTTATTAACATTCTTAATCCATTTAAAGTTCTCTGTGTCTTTTAAAATGTTTTAATGTCTCTAGTTTTCATTATTATATAATTTCTGTTTATGTTCTCTTCCATTCCATTATGAGTGAATGTCACAGTTTGAAGAATTATTGAATAGGTTAGTTAGGCAATAACAACAGAGCTAATAATTGTACACATTCTCAGTCTTAAAAATGATTTAATAATCTCTTTTTACTGATAAAACTGATAAACCTGTTGTTTGTTTAGGAACTTCCTGCAGTCTGTCCAGAAAGTCTCCACTGGAGGAGCGTTTTGCTGAGGAAGAGACTAGGCATGTAACGAGATCTCGTTGTACGAGATCTCGCGATATTAAACTCCCGCGATATCTCTCGTTTAGAGGTAACGTTGTCTCGCGAGATGCTAATGCTAGCGCTAGCAGAGCCCCTAGCAAGTCAGCGTCACGGACAGCATGGCTTCGCCGGATGAAGTTGCTATAGAAGACGCCCCAACTACTGATGGAACTACCGCAGACGAGACGCCTCTACATTGATGGAGGGTCCCGACGCTGCCCCGAATGTAAAGACACGCGTGTAAACACCGGTGTGACCGGTGTTGCCAGATAGAGTACCACCCGCCCAAAGCACTCTCTATCCGCAAAAGTCAGAAGGAAAATCGCGGTGAACCACCCAATCTGGCAACACACGATTCAGTGCAGTGATGCGGAAATATAACGCGCGCATGAAGTAAATGGCTGTACGTCGTGTGTTTACAAACTACGGTAAATATGTCGGGCAAAAAAAGAAAGTGGTTGGACATGGATTCACTTGTGTCACGGAACGGGATGGGAGTCAGCGTCCTATCTGCATGATACACGAAGTTGAGCAACTAGTCTGGCGCCGGCAAAACTGAAGGAACACTTCATGAAGATGCACAGAGACGGAGAATACAAGAACACAACGCCTGCTGAATTCAAGGTGAACGAGCCAGATATGATGTTGTTTCTATGCTAATTTTAGCTTTTTAAGCTAATTCCACATTTAATGCTCTTATTAAAAAAAATGTCATCCTAATTCAGCAAAAATGTGCTCTCTCAACTTCATTCTGGTGATGCTTCTTTCTGCTATTTTAGCTACTTTTCAGCTGAATCTTTTTTCTAATTTTAGATTTTCTTCAGATAATTTCCACATTTTTGTGCTCATTTCTGCTTCTTTCAGCCTAATTGGGCAAATATATTCTTTTTGCTTTCTTTTGCTAATTTAAAAGCTTATTCTACCTTTTCAGCAACATGTTTTAGTACTCTTTTTCTGGTTTAAGGTCAATTAAAAATTTTGTGGTAATTTCTGACACTTTCAACCTAATAATTACCTTTTTTTGTTCATTTCAAGGTGCAACGAGCCAGATATGATGAAAGGGCCACTCTGCCTGCTCTTGGATTTGTACCTGTTAGCAAACCGATCCTCGCAGCATCGTACGAAGTTGCTTATTTGATCGCAAAGCAGGGTAAGCCACACTCCATTGGTGAATCTCTCATAAAACCAGCTGCATTAAAGATGGCAAATCTGCTACTCGGAACAGCAGCTGAAGATAAATTATCCCAAATTCCTCTTTGATGATTAAAAATTGTACAAAAATATTTTTGGGGGATGAAACTCTTATTGGGCCAGAATAAAGTTGTTGTGAGTTCATGCACTGTGTTGCTTTTGTTCTTTGAGCAAGGTGATGTTGTAGAATTTGGAAAAAAAAAAATCATATTTTATATATTAAAAAAGAGGGGTTCGGTGAGTGGCCATATGAAACTTGAGGGTTCGGTAGCTCAAAAAAGGTTAAGAACCACTGTTCTAAGGTCTAAGGAGATTCAATCAGTAAAATGAAGACATCAGTTGGGTTTGTAATACATGTTAAAACAGAATAAAAGCCTTTTTGCGGCATAAAACCGATCTTTGAAGTTTTCTTGAACTAATGTTAAAATCTCGTCTCGTTCTCGCAAGATCTGTGATTTTCTCGTCTCGTCTCGTCTCGTGAGTTTTGTGTATCGTTACACCCCTAGAAGAGACACAACATAATGTCACAGCTCCATGTCCATGAAGAAACAAATAGAGGGAGGGCTGCAGATACCAGGACATCCCACCAGCTGTTCTGTCTGAGGATCCTGCTGCTGGTGGAACCAGGTTAGCCCATCAGTGGGAGTTCAGTAACATGACTGCAGCATCAGACACTGGACAATATTATATGTATAATAATAATAATAATATATGTTGGTGAGCCCATGTTGGCTCTAATCTGCCCTGTGAGAAATTCATAGTAAATGTAACAAAAAGGAAAAAGTTCATAGCATTAAATTCAAACAGAAGTTCAAACTATTTCATCCTGAAATAACTCTGGCTAACTACTGTAGCTTTTTTATAACAGGAATTTACTTCATATTCCTCGGACCAAATTGAGGACCATGGGAGACCGAGCATTCTGTGTGGCTGCCCCCCGCCTGTGGAACTCCCTCCCTGACGACCTGAGAGCTCCACAGTCACTGGTTGACTTTAAAAGCGGCATTAAGACTTTTCTTTTTAAGCAAGCCTATTCTGCCTCCACATGATTTTATCTTTGATCTTAGCTGTTATCTTTATTGATTTTACTTGATTTTATCACTTGTTTTATTTTATTTATTTTTTAAGCAAGCCTAAATCTACATGATTTTATCTTTGATCTTAGTCGATATTATTATTGATTTTATTTGATTTTATCACTTGTTTTATTTTTTACCTTTACCTTGTTACACATTGTAGCACTTTGAGATTTTTATTAATGAAAAGTGCATTATAAATTGAATTCATTATTATTACAGTATTATTATTATTAATGTATTACAGAAAAGATACCTACTGTATGATACTTCAGACCTTTGCATTAGGTAATACATTCAGCAAGTATTTTTACTTTAATACTATAAGTATTTTTAAAAGCAAGTACTTATTTACTTTTACTTAAGTAAAACATTAATGTGGTACTTCTACTTTTACTAGAGTACATTTTTGTGTTTATTTGTACTTCTATTTAAGCACAGTGATTGAGTATTTATCCACCACTGTTCACAACACATGCTATGAGTATGAGATCTAAGTTACGGTAATTATTAAAAATGTGATTTTCTAGATTTCTTATTTACCGGTATGTATTAATTTATTAACCGTTGTTTAGCCAGGCAAATCACATTGAGATCACAGATGTGTTTTGTAAGGGAGGCCTTGATTCTAGATTCTGTCTCTCACAGCTGAAGTGCACCTCTCTACGCAACTGTGCTGTAAATATACATTTTATATGTTGCCTAGGTGGAAAATGTGCCCATTTTTTAGGTTTAGTCATTAACATGTCAATTGTTTAATTTAAGTTTTTCTTAAAGTTTAACAATAAACAAACCTGCACTTTGAAGAGAACATAAAACCTCAGTTTTTGAGATGTTATTTATTAAACTGGTGGTGTATCGTCATTCCAACACACACTCATTCAAACAGAGGTCATCCATGCATTCGTCCATTTCAGGTTTGTTGAATCACTTTTATGCCCTGTTTACACGGATACTGTGTGGGGGAAACGCAACTTTTGAGTATGTTAATTAGGTTGAAAGTTTTGCGTTGACATGGGCGAATTCTGTGGATACGACTCTCTCCCCCCCACCCCCCGTCCTCATGACTTTACTGTAGTTACCATGCTGGGCCATTAGATGGCGCTGTGATTTTTGGAACCTTCACTACTGCGCATGCGCACCAGTTGCTGACTGGACCGGAACCGCGTCAACATGTCTGACTTTAGTCCGTGAGAATCAGCTGATTTCCAGCAGCGCTACAAGGTAAACAATGTTCTTAATAATGTTTCCTTGTGTTTAGTTTGATCACAGAACAACCAACTAAGGTTTTATTTTTATTTTTTTCCTGCGAGGTCAAAGCTGTTCCACGAAGCGGACCGTTTGGATGTGGGTCCAGTTTCCACCAGGATGAAAACAACAGAGTCCAGTTCGGTTAACGTGTTTTTAAAAGTGTTCAATTTCATTCTCAGTGTTTGTGACATGAGTTTGTGGTGTTGAATAAACAAATAAATTAAAAATCAACCTGGTGTCTTCATTTTCAGCAGCATGTTAGGCATGACGTAACGAGTCCAGATAGCTTCATTTAGCTCAGATAAATTTAAATATCTCCCACGCTAACATAAATACTGTTTATTATTGTTAAACTGTTAATATATAGCACATTTAGTATGTTATAGTGCAGCGTGACACGTGAAATGTCCGACTGCCTCAGTGACAACTGGATCCAGGCAGCTGGCTCTCTTCCAACACAGATGCAGGTAAGGTGTAGAATAATTAAATATGAGAATCAAAATCAAAATATATTCCATCAGCTATAGTTCAGAAAGTGGTGCGTGTGTCCACTGTCCAGTCCACCGCCATTGTTGAAATGCCGGGTGTCCTTCACAGAACACCGGCTGTCTGCGCGTGCGTGCTGCGTGCATGTGTTCAAACAAAAGCTCCACGGGAGATGTTTACATTATCAACGGGGGGTCAGCGAAAAAGTTCCACCTTGAGAGCAGGGTCAGAAAAGTATCTGAGTCAAAGAGGGGGGCCAGCAGCGTCGTGTAGGCGATAAGCAAAGTCGCAAAGAGAAAGTAGCGGTTACACTCAAAATACGCGCCGTGTAAACTGGCCCTTAGTCTGGAACCTCACCCAGAAGTCTTTGATCTGCCAGAAGCAAAACTGCCTCCGATATCAAAGGTTTCTGGGTTCACTGGGACACGCAAACACCTCTACCACGATAAGGTAGTGATTCACAGAGGTGATTTTTTTTTTTATGTATGTATTTTTTATTTATTATTTAAGTTCGCCTCCTTGGAAGTTTATCTATTTTTTCCCCAAGCGTGGGACTTCTTCCACCCCAGAAAGTTTTTTGTTTTCTTCCAAATTGATCGAGGCTTTTTGATGTTCTCACAGGTTTGCTCAGATACGGCAGCCGTCGGCACAGGATCAGGACTTTAAGATGTTTCTGGGAAAAAGTCATTATCTGGGTCATCTCTCATCAGATAATCATCGGATAAGAGGACTTCTGGAATCAAAATCGTCTCCTGCTCTGTTTCTTCAGGCTGGGAGACTTCTTTTTGTACCACTGAGTCCTCTTTCTCCGTCAGCTGCTCAGATAGCTGATCATTGAGAAACTTCTGGTTTTCGAGTTGAACTGTCACTTCTTCCAACTCTGAACAGAAGTTTTTCTCGGGGTCGCTGTTTAGCCGAGCGGAGCTCAATTCGGCCATTTTCTGCTGAAGAGCCTCCTTCTCAGCTTTCAGGAAGACAATCTCCTCTTGGAGCTTTGCGTCACTCTCCAGGTGAGCTTGTACCTGTTTGTTCAACTCGCTCAAGGTGGATTCATATTTCCATTTGAAGGTAATGGAATCATGTCCTCTGTCATTTTCGAGTTGATACAATGACCTTTTCATGTTGTCCAGTTCATTCTTCAGTGCTGTTTCTCGTTCCTGACAGGTTTTTCTAAGGACTTCCATCTCATGTTGCATGTTCCCTACGACCGTAGGGTTCTGCTGCAACTTCGTGGCTTCTAAAGATGGAGTCTGTTGACGCAGAAAGACAAACTCATTTTGATACTTTCTGCTCTGAGCTTCAACTTCCATCAGCCAATCTTGGAGTTCTTTGTTGCGGGTTTTCTCCATCTGAAGCTCATACGAAAACTTTTCAACGCTGGTGACGTGAGCGACTTTCAGTTCTTTGTATTCCATCTGAAGAAGTTTCTTCTTCTTTCGTTTGATGGAGCTTTGCACTTGAGAGGCAATCTTATCGCTGCTGAGGGTTTCAGCATCTGTGTATTTCTGCAATCTCTCGTATTTTTGTCTGGTTTCTTTTTCCTTCTTGATGAAAATTTCCTTCAGTGACTTCTGTTTTTCGAGCTGGGCTTTCGTATTTTCCAGCTCGCGCCACAGATGGCAAGCCCGATGGCTTTCCTCGAGCCTTTTAGCCCTTTCTTCATTGAGAAGAGCTTTCAGGTCGCGGATTTCCTCTTTGTTAGTTCCATTTAGGAAAATACTATTTGCACAACCTGTAATTGAGTGGATCATATTTTTGTCTACTTTTGGTATCTTAGCTGCAAGGCTTGATCCAACATTCACGAAATATTGATTAAATCCATTTACAATTTCATTTTCATCATGAACTTCATCGTTGTCTTTTACAAAATATTTTGAAATACCAGTTTTTGCTTTATGATTCTTCAGTACACCATTCATTACTCGCCATGTTGCTTTCATATCACCATTAGTTTTATCTAATAATTTACTATAATATTCTTTCTTATGTTTCCTTATAATCCCTACTAATTTATTTTTATACTTTTTATATTTTTCTTCTGCGCTCTGACTTCGCAATTTCAAGAAACATGAATACAAATAATTCTTTTTTTTACATGCATTTCTTAACCCTTTTGTCATCCATGGTTGATCATTCGTATTTCTCTTTGTGTAATTTGTTTGCACACAATTCTTTTCATACAGGGTTTCCAAGATATTCATAAACTCATCATATGCCCTGTTCGCATCATCAACATACACATCATTCCAGTCTTGTTTATCCAGATCCTCTTTCAATTTTTCCAAAACTTTTTTTGATGTGTTTATGATCTTTTTCTTCGTTGTGACTGCTTTTGTGATATTTTGATCATTTTTAAAGATTGTGAAAACTGGTAAATGATCACTTAAGTCGGTCGTTAAGATACCACCAATCGGACTGGGGGTGTGGTCGTGAGATGGAGTGAGTCGCACTTGCCAGTGCTCCGGGTAAAATTTATTTTTTAGTACCACCAAGCCCTCTATGTAATATTTTTTGCCTATTATCACGCACACAACTTCAATCAAGCATATCTTTTGAGGATTTTGAATTAAAATGTCTCAAAAGTCGACAAGATCAAAGAAGGACGCCGAGAAAGATGACGCAGGCCTAATAACCCTCGAGGCAATTACCTCGCTGCTCGAGGAGCACCGCGCTGCGCTCTCAGCTGAATTCAAACAAACTTTTCACCAGCTGGATCTCAAGCTGGACCAGACTCGGCTCGCTGTGGAGGAACACGGCCAGCGAGTGTCATCACTGGAGCTTGCCACTAACGACCTGAGCCAGCGCATGTCGGAGGTGGAAAACACCTGCTCAACTCTCCAGGAAGAAAACGCCAGACTAAGATCTAAACTGGAGGATTTAGAAAGTCGAAGCAGACGGCGGAATGTTCGTGTGCTGGGTTTACTGGAATCTATTGAGAGCGGACGTCCCACAGATTTCTTCTCCAACCTGCTGTGCGACATCTTCGGGCATGACACGCTTCCTTCTCCACCCGAACTGGACCGGGCCCATCGAACCCTCGCCCGGAAACCCGCCTCGGACCAGCGGCCGCGCCCGGTTATCCTGCGAGTGCATCGAGCCCAGGTGAAGGAGCTGCTGATTCGGGAGGCCCGACGCAGGGGCAGGCTTGAATACCAGGGTAAACCGGTGCGGATCGTGGAAGACTACAGCCCAGAAGTCCTCAACCAGCGAGTGGAATATAAGGTCGTGATGTCGGCGCTGTATTCTTTGGGTCCAAAACCTGCTCTGCTTTTTCCTGTTCGACTTCGCGTGACTTTACCTGATGGACACAGAAAGTGGTTGAGCTCTGTGGAGGAGGCGCAGAAGTTCAGTGACACCTTTCAAGCTTCACAGCGCAAGTAACATTTAAACTTTTCTTCTAACTGATGAACAATGTACGGAAGCGTATTGCTGACACCAATGCGCTGTTCCCGCACTGGCTTTGTTTCTGTTTACACTAAACTTTTCTTTACATGAGGTGAGGAACAGATGAGCAGGACTCTGCCCATACTCTGATTATCTGAGACTTTTTTTAGTTGCAGCTTTTTTTGAACTATTAACATTTTTGAAATGAAACATTTTTCCTTTTCTGGTTTACCTGTTGACTATTTTGAGCTGAATCTTGGGTTAGTCCTGGATTGATTGATAATTAATTTGAGATTGGGATTAATTTAACTTTACGTTTGTATATGTGTGCGTGATTACCGGTACACATTTATGTGTATACATTTTTTTGGCCTTGCATACTTTAAACTAGTTTGTGAGGTGCTTATAAAAAAAAAATTTTTTTTTTTTTTTTTTTAGGCATTAGGTATTTAGGCACATAAATAATTGAAGTAGGCCTATCCAGGTATAAAAATGGGTGAAATATATAATGTTTTTAATATATTATTTTGAACTATTAACATTTTTCCTCTTCTTGTTTACCTGTTGACTATCTTGAATTGAATCTTGAATTGGTCTTGGACTGATTGAAGATTTAATTTAGGATTAGGATTAATTTAACCTTGTTTATATGTGTATGCGTGATCACACATCTATGTGTACATTTTTGGCCTTGCATGAGGTGCTTATACATTTTTTTTTCTCTGATGATACTGGAGCACTAGTTTAAAAGTTAGACAGGAGACTTATTTTTAATTTCTATGGAGCTTGCTGCTTCTGTCTGTTGCAGCTGTCCAGGGTGGGAAAGGGAGGGGGGTGGGGGGTCCATCACTGCCATTAATTTATATTTTCTTTCACTTTGCCAAGAACTGCACAGCCATCAACACATTAGACTGTATTACCTACCTTTCTTATACAAATTATTAGTAATATGAGTGGTCAGTTGGTGTTGTCAAGCTGGAACGTCAAAGGTTTGAACCACCCCGTCAAGAGAAGGAAGGTGCTCTCTCATTTAAAACAGTTAAATACAGGCATTGCTTTCCTGCAGGAGACTCACATTAGAAGTGACGATAGCAAACGATTACTGCAAACATGGCACGGGCAGAGTTTCCATTCCTCATTTCGAGCAAAGGCTCGGGGCGTCTCGATCCTCATCAGTCAAGACATTTCATTTGAACCTTTTCAAGTTAACTCAGATAAATATGGTCGTTTTGTGATTGTTTCCGGTAAATTGTACAACACACCAGTAGTGCTAGTTAACGTTTATGCCCCAAATACGGATGATGTTGGTTTCTTTGAGAAATTATTCTCACTGCTCCCGGACCTAAACACATACTCATTGATACTCAGTGGTGACTTGAATTGCTGGTTGGACCCAGTTTTGGACAGATCCTCTACAAACCCTGCCACAGCCAGCAGGTCGTCCCACACTATTCGTGCCTTTCTATCTAAGTATGGCCTGTGCGATGTATGGCGTTTTTTACACCCAGCTGAGAGAGAATATTCTTTTTTTTCTCATGTTCATCATTCATACTCGAGGATCGATTACTTTTTCATGGACAACAAACTTCTTCCCTCTGTCCGTGGCTGTGACTACCACAGTATTGTCATCTCAGACCATGCACCTGTCACTCTGTCTTTGTCCCTCCCTGACATTCCTATAAGGAGTAGACAGTGGAGATTCAATTCAACGTTACTGTCAAACAATGATTTTGTTACATTTATAGAAAAAGAAATAACCTTCTTTCTATCCATAAACAGAACTCCTGGGATCCCACTGTCAACAGTTTGGGATACCCTTAAGGCCTATCTTAGGGGACAAATCATTTCATATACCGCTCGGCTGAGGCAAAAATCTCAAAAAGAAAGAACTGATTTAGCCCAGCAGATAAAAGAAATTGATCAACAATACGCTCAAAACAAATGCCCTAATCTGTACAAAAAAAAGTAGAACTCAAAACTAAGTTTGATTTATTGTCTACATACTCAATAGAACAATCACTTTTGAAAAGTAAATCATCATTTTACATACATGGAGAAAAGTCAGGAAAACTACTGGCAAATCAGTTGAAGGGTGCCATGGCTAAACAAATCATCCCTAAGATCCAATTAGAGAACGGCACCACAACTCTAGATCATTTACAAATTAACAGAGCATTTAAGGACTTTTATTCCCATTTATATACTTCAGAATCCCAAACCAACAAGAATTTATCTTCTCAGTTTTTCGAAAAGACCAACATGCCAAAACTCACACCCAACCTGAAAGATGCACTGGAGATCCCAATATCCCTGACAGAAATTGTGTCAGCTGTATCGGTAATGCAGTCTGGCAAATGTCCGGGTCCTGACGGCTTCCCTGCTGAATTTTTAAAGAAATTTTCTTCATTACTTTCCCCACTCCTACACTCGGTTCTCTTAGAGTCATTTGACCAAGGATCCCTTCCGAAATCTTTTTTAGAGGCCTGCATTACCCTCATTGCAAAGAAAGGAAAAGACCCAACTCACTGTTCCTCTTATCGACCAATCTCCCTTTTAAATACAGACGCCAAAATTTTAGCCAAAGTTCTTGCTCAAAGGTTGGAAAAGATCCTTCCTTTCATCATATCAAAAGACCAGACTGGATTCATTAAAGGCAGGCACTCCTTTTTTAATGTCAGACGCCTTTTGGACATTATTTACTCTCCTTCGGATACTGTTCCTGAGTGTGTGATTTCCCTTGATGCAGAGAAAGCATTTGATCGGGTTGAATGGGACTACTTGTTTAATGTTCTTGACAAATTTGGTTTTGGCCCCAATTTCATTTCATGGGTAGGGTTGGGCATCGTTTGAATTTGAGCGATTCCGGTTCCGATTCCGATTCTTCGTTTCGATTCCGATTCTTTTCGATTCTCGATTCCCATTCTTTTTGTAGGCGGGGTTACAAAAAGACGTGTCAATTCAATTCAGTTCAGTTTATTTATACTATATAGCTCCAAGTCACAACAGAAGTTGTCTCAGGGCACTGAACAGAAACAATCAAATATAAAAATAATAAGTTAACAGAAACTTTAATATAAAAATAATGGTAACACTATTTATCTGAGGAGACTACTTTGAGTTTAACTCCATGTTATAAAAAAGCTACAGTAGTTAGCCAGAGTTATTTCAGGATGAAATAATTTGAACTTCTGTTTGAATTTAATGCTATGAACTTTTTCCTTTTTGTTACATTTACTATGAATTTCTCACAGGGCAGATTAGAGCCAACATGGACTCACCAACATATATTATTATTATTATTATACATATAATATTGTCCAGTGTCTGATGCTGCAGTCATGTTACTGAGCTCCCACTGATGGGCTAACCTGGTTCCACCAGCAGCAGCAGGATCTTCAGACAGAACAGCTGGTGGGATGTCCTGGTATCTGCAGCCCTCTCTCCATTTGTTTCTTCATGGACATGGAGCTGTGACATTATGTTGTGCCTCTTCCTCAGCAAAACGCTCCTCCAGTGGAGACTTTCTGGACAGACTGCAGGAAGTTCCTAAACAAACAACAGGTTTATCAGTTTTATCAGTAAAAAGAGATTATTAAATCATTTTTAAGACTGAGAATGTGTACAATTATTAGCTCTGTTGTTATTGCCTAACTAACCTATTCAATAATTCTTCAAACTGTGACATTCACTCATAATGGAATGGAAGAGAACATAAACAGAAATTATATAATAATGAAAACTAGAGACATTAAAACATTTTAAAAGACACAGAGAACTTTAAATGGATTAAGAATGTTAATAAGTGTTGGATTTGAGTGCAATGTGCAATCCATGGTTGAATTCACATCTGAAAAGGGATGCAACCTTTTCACAACATATGCTGTAACAGTTCTGTGGCACTCTTCATTCAGTTAACACTGACGTTTTTACCTTGGACAGTCACTGGTGAACACTGTGAAGCCATTTCAGGTCGTTTGTCTAAGAAGAAAAAAATACAAGCTAACGTTAGCATCGTGTTTGTATTTGAGCTGACTTACCGCTTTAAGCGGAGTATAACTTGTTAGCTGCCTTAATGTTGGTATGAGATGTAGTTCATAGTTTATTTATTTACCTGATGGAGCCGAAGAGGTAGCGATTGGCGAAAAGTTCGGCGGAGCGTTTTGCAGACGGACCACTCTGTACTTCCGGTCGGATACGAAGCGAAAATAATCCGGTGGAGCACGTCAAATACGGGACACTATTTTACTTCTCCACCCTCCTTTGCATGATATAAAATTATTGCAAGTGCTGCACTGACCTGACTGGTCATTTTATTAATTAGTAAGCTTTCAATCGCGGAATGCACACTTCCGGTGAATTCTTCTTCGTTGGTTTTCGGTGGCGGCTACTTCCGGTTGGCTAACTAGCATCGAAAATAGGAATCGCAAATTAATATTTTGAACGATTCCGGGAAAACCGGACAGTTAGTCCCGGTTCCGAACGATTCTCGATTCTCGATACCCAACCCTATTCATGGGTGCAACTAATTTATTCACATCCCACCGCAACCATTCGTACCAACTCTCAGATATCCAAACCCTTCAGTCTACATCGAGGAACTCGCCAGGGATGCCCACTGAGCCCTCTACTTTTTGACCTGGCAATTGAATCTCTTGCCACTGCTTTGCGGTCCTGTGACACAATTTCAGGAATCTGGAGAGGCGATATGGAGCACAAGGTCTCCCTTTATGCTGATGACCTTTTACTTTTCATTTCTCATCCGACTGACACGCTGCCCTCCGTTTTATCCAGTGGTGGGCCTCCGACCGCTAGGGAGCGCTATTGCGCTAATCCGCTTGTAGCGTAGCTAAATAATCTGTTAGCTTTACAGCGGATTGACTAAGTTTTATAATTCATAAGCGGATTTATGCTATTTTTATTTAAAATGCAGTACCGCTAATAACTATTTATCTATCAGTAAAAACGAAATAACGTATTTACGAGCAGCGCCGGATGTGGTCCGTCACAAAAAAGCGTCCCCCTCAGTCTCTTGGTGTGTGCTCTCTCTCTAGCAGTTAGCAGCCAGTGTGTTACTCTGGAGCCTTATTGCTTGTTTTCGAAGAGTCAGACGAAGACTTTTTAACATGGAGGGTGAACTTATGGATGTTTCTCAGGGCCTACGCGACGCGTCTGGATTTAAAAATAGAATTTCGCCACATTAGCACTCTTCAAAATGGCGTCCGCGACGGCCAAAGAAGCCAGGATTTTACAACAAAACACGGTAAAACAATTATTTCTTTGCTGAGAAAAAATATATTTCATAGCTGACGTTATAGCACAAGTTTTTCTGAGCTTGAGAGTTTCACGAAATGGTCAAATCTGCTGGATTTAAAAAAAGTAGTTCACCATTAGGACTCTTCAAAATGGCGTCCGCAGGGCAGCAAACTTACATACTCAGGGAATCACAAGGAACTCAGGAGACAGAGGCAACAGGAGACAATGCCAGGACAATGATAAACACAGAGATACAGACTTATTTTTGATTTGATTTGATGTTCATTCATTCATTTTAAAAGAACAATACAAAACAGTTTCATCAGATACAAGGATGAATAGACTTTTAGCTGAATGGATGGATGGATAGACAGTTAGCTGGATGGATGATCTTTAACAAGTTCTAAAATCATTAAAATTTAACCTCAGCTTGTGCCTCTGACCCAACAGAACCTCCTTCAGCAGCAGAATCCTCTGTGGTTCTCTGCAGGACTTCATCAGTCTCTCTCCTGGTTCTGGAGGAGTTCTGACCCACTCTTCTTTCCATTGTTGCTTCAGTTCTTTGAGGTTTCTGCTCAGCTCTCTGAAGGTTTCAGGTTCAGGTTCTGGACTCTGACTGGGCCGTTGATTTGATTTGATGTTTATTCATTCATTTTAAAAGAACAATACAAAACAGTTTCATCAGATACAAGAATACAAGTAGGATAAAATGAAAGGAGCAGAAAGAAGATGAAATCTTATTATATCTGCCCCTTATTTATTTCACAGTTTGTTCAACCAATGATAACCTTCAAACTACATCACAAAATGAATAACTCTACTTAATTTTTCTAACTGTAATACACAAACACACTAAGCTTCATCATATATAGTTTTTGAGCAAGTCCTTTTCGACCTTTTTCTTAAATGTATACATTGGGCAGCACGTTGGCACAACTGGTAGAGCTGCTGCCTCTCAGCGAGAAGGTTGCCGGTTCAAATCCCGGTCCGGGGCCTTTCTGGGTGGAGTTTGCATGTTCTCCCCGTGCATGCGTGGGTTTCCTCCGGGTACTCCGGTTTCCTCCCACAGACCAAAAAACATGCTTGTTAGGCTGATTGGTGACTCTAAATTGACCCTAGGTGTGAGTGTGAGAGTGGATGGTTGTTTGGTGTGAGTGAGACAGGTCCCTCTTGTAAATGAGTCCCCGTGACTCAACGAGGCTAGCCTGTATAAATAAAGGTTGAATGAATGAATGAATGAATTGATTTTGCATTTTTAACATCACTCTCCAGAACATTCCACAATCCAACTCCCTGAATTGAGGTAGACCGTCCCTTTAAGCTGGTTCTGAATTGTGGTTTGATGAATATCTGTCCCTTTAAGATTGTAATAACTTTGTCTAAATTTCTTTGGATATTTAAAGGTAATGTGTTATTATGAGCCCTATACATAACTGATAAAATACTATATTCTACCAATTCCTGGAATTTCAATAAATTTAGCTGAAGAAACAAGGTGTTTGATGGGTGACTGAAATGTTTTCTGGTGATTACTCTTACAGCTCTCTTTTGTAAAATAAAAACAGGCTTTGTAATTGTTTTGCACGCTTTTCCCCAAACCTCAATACAATAGATTAAATGTGGAACAATGATTGTGTTATACAACATATACAGAGCTTTATCAATTAAAAAATCCCTGACTTTATATACAGGTACATGAACACACAGCATGACAATCACAAACACCTGGACAACAAAATGGAGGAGATAAGCAAGACAATTAACAGAGAGACCAGGGAGTGTAGGGATGGGGACCCATCACCTGAGAGCAACATGCTTACAACTGTTATCTTGAAGTTCTAGGGTGTAGAGAGCCACAGAAACGGTTATGGTAGGCCGGATTTGGCCCACGGGCCTTGAGTTTGACACATGCGATCTAGTGGTACTAAAAGTAACAAAAGAAGAAAAAAAAACAGCCAAATATGTCAGCAGTTTAGCTAACAGACTTTGGAATGGGTACATTTTGTCCTTGTCAAACCTGTTGAAGAGAACCAAACTAAATACTCTGAAACTCAAACAACTTACTGTATAACAGTTCATGCACCGCTAGCATAGGCGTAATTTACACGGGGGATGGGGGGGTTTTGACCCCCCCAATAATTTGATCCGGTCATTTCAACCCCCCCAATAAAATGACATCATTTCGTCATTATACATATCTTACATCAATAATTGATTTTCTTTATTCATTCAAATTTTTTAGTAAAATTGCTGCATGTTTTTAACAAACTCCCTGAGGACTGACCCCCTCCCCTGCAAATAATTTGGTATCACCCATCTCACCGGCTACAGGAAGTCACGTGAGTCACGGAGCTGCTCATGAAGTTGCCCAGAAGTTTCTACATGCATGTGTCCGAAAAAGGCCTCCTTTGGTCGGACTGATTACTCTGGCTGCCCGCTCCCTGCTATGGATGAACAGGTAGCTGTTTTTGTTTGCAAGATACCACTCATAAACCACACCGCAGATTTTTAAATCCAGCTGATTTCACATTTGGTTCAGCTCAGGAGCCCGTCTGCTGTAGTGAGGTAAGAAATATATTTTTTAAGCGTTTATTTAACTAAATTTAAAGAAAGAAAGCTCCGGTTTGACCCGCCTGGCGCCTGCATAAAAATCAGCGAACTTTTTTTTTTAAATCCAGCTGATTTGAACATTTCGTTAAACTCAAGAACACGTCTTCTATAAAGTCAGCTTAGTAATATATTTTTTCTCGCAAAGAAATAATTGTTTTTACCGTGTTTCTTTGTGAAGTTCTTCGTACTAGCTGGGTCCTGTCGCCGCCATCTTGATCAGGACAAAGCTGACGCGTCGCGTGGAGATGACGCGTATACAGCAAGAGAAATTGAATATGATGTCCCATTAAGTAAAGCAGAAATAAAAATAATTGTTAAAGATAAAATAAATGATATGTGGCAGGAGAGGTGGGATTTAGAGGAAAGAGGAAGACATTTACATAACATACAGAAGGAGGTACTCCTAAGTGACGATAGTAGTTTAATGACTAGGAGAGAGGAAGTATGGATTAACAGGTTGAGGATTGGGCACACTACATTAAATAGTGGTCTAAAGATAATAGGAAAACATCCATCAGGTGACTGCTCTAATTGTGGGGTACTGGAAGGAGTGGAACATGTGTTGATTTATTGTAAGAAATATAATAAAGAGAGGAAGGCACTGGAAAGGGTAATGGGGAGTTCGGTGACAATGGTTACTTTATTGAAGAAAAATCAGTCACAGGTTATAACTAAAGCACTTGTTAAATATTTGAAAGTTACAAAATTAGCTGAAAGGATTTAATTTTATTTTAATTAATTATTTATTTATTTATTTATTTATTTTTTGTTGAAAGTAGACTCTTGAATTACATCTCCGTCCGGTTGATGGCGGTAATACACTGAGTTTGTAAACTGCCAGTAAACACCATCGAAGAAGAAGAAGAAGAAGAGATGACGCGTATTAAACACAGAAGCGTATAGTGTACAATTTTTTCGTGTTTATTGTTAATCACAACCCCCCCAATGTTAGACCTAAAGTTACGCCCCTGACCGCTAGTTGGCAGTGTAGTGCAAATATTGCATAACTTGCTGCTACCAATTGTTGAATTTAATTAGCGGATTAGAATTAGCTTCCCCTAATTTTCATAAGACATTAGTGCTTTTGACATTGCGGACCTAAATAAATTAATTAGTGCTTTAGAAATAGCGGAACTAATTTTTGGATTAGCGTTGCCCACCACTGGTTTTATCATTACTTGAGGAATTTGGAATAAATTCTGGTTACAAATTAAACCTGAGTAAAAGTGTAATTTTCCCTGTCAATACCCTGGCGCAGACTCTTGACTATGGTAAATGGCCTCTTAAAATTGAGAAGACAAAATTCTCTTACCTGGGTGTTACAGTTACGAGGAGGTATAAAGATTTATATCAAGAAAACTTTGTCTCTCTGTTGAATCAGACAAAGCAGGCATTATCCCGATGGTCACCGCTTTCCATTTCCCTCATAGGCCGTATTAACTCAGTCAAGATGGTCACTTTACCTAAGTTTTTATATCTTTTTCAAAATATTCCTGTTTTTATCCCTGGTTCATTTTTTGTTCAGTTAGATTCCATCATTTCATCATATCTGTGGCAAGGAAAGCGTCCACGCTTAAATAAGACACTTCTCCAAAAAACTAAGGCCGCAGGCGGTCTTGCCCTTCCAAATTTCCGCCTTTATTATTGGGCAGCAAACTTGCACTGTCTAGCATTCTGGTCATTCTATTACAACAGGCCTGACAGCCCTGACTGGGTAGAGATGGAGTCACAGTGTTCTGGGAAATGGTCATCCGTGGCTTTCTTGGGATCCTCACTCCCGCTTCCACCACTTACAACTGTTACAAATCCAGTTATAAAACACTCACTAAAAATCTGGGCACAATTTCGTAAATATTTTGATTTCTCTAGTCTCTCTCTTTATAGTCCTATTATGTCTAACCAACTTTTTAAACCCTCATCTCAGGACTCTGTTTTTAAAGAATGGCAAAGAAGGGGTATAGTACGCTTCAATGACTTGTTTCTCAATAATACTTTAGCTTCATTTCAACAACTATGTGAAAAATTTAGTCTTCCCCAGTCCCATTTTTTTCGGTATCTCCAAATACGGCACTTTATTACTCTTCATTTGTCCAACCTCTCCATTTCAACTGATAGCAGTATTGTTGACACTATTCTTTCTTTAGACCCAAATAAAAAACAGTCCATTTCATTCATTTACAGTAAACTATTGGATTTGAAGCGTGCTTCCTCAGATAAAGTCAAAGCTGCTTGGGAAGAGGATCTCGGCTCCTCTATTTCAGAGGACTCTTGGGCCTCCATACTCAAACTGGTGAGCTCCAGCTCTCTCTGTGCTAGACACTGTCTAATACAATTTAAAGTGGTGCACAGAGCTCACATCTCTAAACTTAAACTGTCCTCTATGTATCCTGATGTCAGCCCATACTGTGTGAGATGCAAACATGCTGAAGCCTCTCTCTCCCATATGTTTTGGTTTTGCCCATCTCTGAACAAATATTGGCGGGAAATCTTTCAGACTCTATCACGTGTACTAGATACACGTCTGAACCCTGACCCACTGATTGCTCTGTTTGGTCTTGTAGAGGGCATGACAAACCTAAATAAAAACCAACAACACGTAATATCGTTCACCTCTCTCCTGGCCAGACGAGCTATTTTGCTTAGGTGGAAAGAACCGTCTCCACCCACTCACGCTCAGTGGTTGGCTGACATCATGTCCTGTTTAAAGCTGGAGAAAATCAGATTCACACTTCAACAGAAAGAGGGTAAATTTGAGAATGTTTGGGGACCTTTCCTGAATTTGTTCCAGTCTCTCTGACAACATAATTCACTCAGGTTAATGCAGTCTCTTGGCTATTTTACCTTCTATTTATTTTTCTCTCTTTTCTTTTGGCAGTGATTGGGTAGGGATTATTTTCTATGTTATTATTTTTTTTTATTTTTTGTTGTTGTCTTTTTTTTTTCTCCTATGGTGTGGATTATGGTGTACACGTTGCAGCTCAAACTGACTGTTGTTTTTTTCTGTTTGTTTGTTTTGTTGTTGTTGTTGTTTGGAGAAAAAAAATGAAAAAATTCAATAAAAAGATCTTGAATTTGAAAGATACCACCAATCACATCCCCATTTGTTATATTTGTGAAAATATTATCAATTATTGTGGCACTATGAGTTGTAATTCTTGTTGGCTTTGATATCAATGGATACATATTTAAACTGTACATTGAGTTTATAAATGTGCTTATGTTATTTGAATCTGTTTTATTTCCCATATCAATGTTAAAGTCTCCACACAAAAAAATATTTTTATTAAAACTCTTCTCCATTAGTTCCAAGATTTTATCAGTGAATATTTCTATATTTGCTCCTGGTGATCTATATACACAACTTATTATTATGTTTTTATCGTTTTTGTTTATAATTTCTATTGTTATCATTTCCATAATATTATCAACTATTATTGACATTTCATTATTTAATTTACATTTTATTTCATTATTGACAAATAGTGCGACACCACCACCTCTTTTATTATTTCTGTTCATATGATATAATTCATACCCCTCGATGTGAATATTACTTGTGTTATCATCATTAAGCCATGTCTCTGACAGCGCTATTATCGTAAAAGTTCTATTTAATTGTTTTAAGTAATCTGTTATTTTGGATATGTTTGCATTTATACTTCTGCTATTAAAGTGAATAATGGAGAGAACTCCATTTGATATATTGATGTCATTAAACTGCTCTTCATTATAATATTCGCTATCATTTATTACAGGAAAAAAATTTGCATCAATCACATTTTCAACATTATATATTTTAGGTTCTGAGTCTTCGTATGTTGTCATGTTCTAATGTATTTGTTCATTTCACCGTATATTTTATCCATTTTGATTGTGAGTTGTTTCATTGATTTGTAATTTTTCATCTCTTGAATTCATCCAGATCCGTCAGCTCTTTTATCATTTTAGGCTGAGACCCTTCCTTTGCTTTGATAAAGACGTATCCATTTCTAGTCCATGTTGATGCTATTTTTTTTCTTTGTTTTTTAACCACCTTGCTTCTTTTGCAATTTTTCCATTTTTCTTGGTAAGATGTTCATTTATGTAAATGTCTGATCCTGTTATTATAGTTTCTCTGGTTCAAGTTTTAAATTCCCCTGAGGCTTTTATTAAATTGTGTTACAAACAAGATTAACTGGAGGTTATGCACCATAACCAATGTTCCCCGAGGGAGGGAACAAAGTGCAACACAGAATATATGGGAATTGCGCCACGCGCTGTTCACCTGAAGCATTACAATCACGCCTTTTAAGGCAAGTGAGGCGTCTACGTCTCCAGAGGCCACGCCCCTCTGGAATAAAAACGGAGGACGCCTCACGTTCTGCCTCTGCAAGCACTTCGCCTGAGCTTGTGCATTGGAGGGGCAAAAGAGTGTTGCACTTTGTTCCCTCCCTCGGGGAACATTGGTTATGGTGCATAACCTCCAGTTCCCCTTCAGTCGGTCACTGCAGTGCAACACAGAATATATGGGAACCTACCATCACGCCCTGGAAATGCATGCTTTGTGCAACATTAGGCCCGGACAGATAGGCGGTAGTACGTTCAGCTCTCCTTTGATGAGAGCACAGCCTGTGTGACGTCATGATTTGTGACGTCCAAACTGTAGTATTTTATAAACGTGTTAGGAGAAGACCAATTAGCAGCAGCGCAGATGTCTGCTAATGACACTCCCTTAAACAAAGCCCAGGAAGTGGCTAGCCCACGGGTTGAGTGAGCGTGTACACCACTGGGCACCTGTTGACCTTTGCTGCTGTATGCTCTAGAAATGGCCTCTGTCACCCAATGGGAGAGGCGCTGCCTTGACAGTGCTTTGCCTGCGACAGGAGCAGCGAAGCATACAAACAGCTGATTTGATTTTCGCCAGCTGCTAGTTCTCTCCATGTAAAAACGCAGAGCCCGCACAGGGCAGATTGCGTTAAGACGCCTCTGTTCTGCGGACAGAACAGGAGGGGGAGGAAAAGCTGACAATTCAAAGTCCAAACTCCTGTAGTTTAAAGTTGGGACCTTAGGTGAATAAGCCGGGTTTGGTCGCAGAGTGACCTTTGACCCGTCCTGAGCGAACTGAGTGCATAATGGGTGAACTGACAATGCGTGTAGGTCCCCAACACGTTTGGCAGAGCATAAAGCTAAGAGGAGAGCAGTCTTATAAGACAATAAATCAATCTTAGCGCTCTGCAGAGGCTCGAAAGGAGGCTCACAGAGGGCCTCCAGGACCAGAGTTAAGTCCCACTGTGGGGCCAGGACCCTGCTTGGAGGCCTCACCTTCATAACCCCCCTCATGAACTGGGTCACGAGAGGGTGGGAGCCGGGAGACTTGCCGCCCCACCCCTCGTGGCAAGCTGATACAGCTGCCAAGAAGACCTTAATGGTGGAAAAGGAACGGCCTTTATCCAGCAGGTCCTGTAGAAAGGTGAGGAGCTGTGCTATGTTACAGGAATATGGCACAATATTCCTTTCCACGCACCAGATCTCAAAAACACGCCATTTTCGCGCGTAAAGCGTCTGGGTGGACACAGCACGTGCGTTCTGAATTGTATTTACCACATTGTTGGGTAAACCAAAGCTGATCAGTTTGTTCCTTTCAGCGGCCAGACCCACAACTGCCACAGGCTCGGTCGTGGGTGCCAGATTTGCCCGTGGGCCTGTGATAGAAGGTCTCTGTGAGCGGGCAGCTGCCAAGGTGCTCCTGCTAACAGTGAGACCAGCTCTGCAAACCAGGCCTTCTTCGGCCACCTGGGGGCCACCAGGATCAGAGAGAGGCCCCCCCTGCGCACACGCTCCAGCGTTGGCTGAATTAACGCTACAGGGGGGAAGGCATAATAGCGCCTTGACGCCGACCACTCGTGAGCGAACGCGTCCGACCCGAGAGATGTGTTTGCGCCCCGTATGGAGTGAAACATAGCAAGGTGGGCGTTTTCCCTGGTTGCGAACAGATCGACGTCTGCTCTCCCGTATTGTGCCCAGATCTGGTTCACAATGCGAGGGTGCAGGCGCCACTCTGAGTGGAGGGGCACCCCTCTTGACAGGGCATCCGCCCCGTAGTTCAGCTCTCCTGGTACGTGCGTCGCTCTGAGTGACAGGAGACGCGAGCTGCACCACATTAACAGTTCCTGGGTCAGCCTCAGGAGGGGTAGGGAGTGAGTACCCCCCTCCCTGTTGACATAGGAGACCACACAGGTGTTGTCCGATCTGATTAGAACATGTTGGCCTGAAATCAGA